>JAVJIF010034569.1:0-100784 GCA_038442645.1 Agave tequilana
AAAAAAGTTGCTTTTGATACCAACAAAAGCTCTTGATACCAAAAAAAATACTCTTAATACCAATAATAAAAGATAACAAATTTAAATAAATATACATATATAAAACTCCAAAATATCTCTCTCCCTTTTTGTCAATTCATCAACAAAGGGGTACAAACAATAAAGGGCATAAATAATATTTTTCTTCCTTTTTGCATAAATCAACAATAAAGGCATATATGCTATACACATTCATGAAGAGGAGAGACGTGAAGTTAACTCCCCCTACATACATGCATTTATATGAAAAGAGATGACTAAACCCTAACCACATAAAGTATAATATACAATGTATAAAAGGAGATATGAAGCTCTCTCTATACATGTTTAAGACATAAAGAAGAGCGGTCAAGCTCTTCAATACGAGATACACTCAACATGAATTTATATATAGAGAAGATATTAAGCTTCCCTTGCATATAAGCAATACAAATCAAACATTATGATACCAATTGAAAAATATATCAATTTTATGAAGGTATACATCGAAACATCATGATACCAATTTATGATACCAATAAAAATAAACAAAACATTTTGAAGAAACTAACAAAATTTTGATACCAATTGAAAGATATAAATATATAGGAAATCTATCAATTGTAAAAATTTGTACCAATTGAAAATATTTTTCACTTTTGATACCAATTGAAAAATATAAACCAATTTTTTAGTTAAATAATAAAATCATTTTGCAATAAAGATACCAAATAGAGGATATATCAATTTAAGATTCTTGATACCAATATTGAAAATGAATATATGCCAATTGAAAATAATTTTCATTAAGAGCATAGGAAACCAAATGAAAACTAAGATATCATTTTTCAACATAAAGAGTGAAAGTAAGATACTAATTATAAACAAAATCGATTGAAAGGTAAAACATGAATTTTCTTCCCCTTTATGAATACTAATGAAAACGATGCATAAGCTTGAATTAGATACCAATTAAAAATAATTATTATTAAGGACTACATTAAACTTAGCATAACAAATTTATGCTCAAAGATATAAAGATATAGTAAGTACAATCAAATACATATATATGTATGAAAATATAAACACCAATCTAAATTGATATTGTTTGAAGTTAAAGCATACATATATAGAAACAAATGTGAGTATACAAAATAAATATCAATTGTGATACCAATTGAAAACACAATGAGAATCAAGTGTATAACTCATAAATACCTCTCTTTTATGCACAAGTTTAAAATATTTTTAATTAGGCTCACAAGGCATGGTCGCCCATCCAACCGCCCATTGTTGGTAGGGGTTTTCAAAAATAAGTTTGAAAATAATTTTAGCATAATTGCAATCTCTACCAAATGAAGAATAACGCAACTAGTTTTATGATAATCTTGAAAACTAGTATGAAATCCTTCAAGTAAGGAATAAAATAAGAATATCCATGAAACATGAAAATCACTCAACAATTGACACTCAGAAAAAAATATATAAGAACATATAAGACTCATGAAAATAAAGTCATGAGAAAAAAGAATGATGTGAGTGTACAAGTTTTATGTGAAAAATATAGTCTTGAAAATAGGCAATTAAGACTCAATATGAAATTCCTTAAAACATGAAAAACATGAAAATCTAATTTTCATCAAAATAATTCAAACTTCAAGGCATATGTTTGTTTTGTCAAAACTAAAGGCATACATACATATCCAAACACAATTGAGTCTATAATAGAATATTGCATGAAAAGCACATGACTCAAGATTATACATGTATATCCAATAGTTTTAACAAAATTAACATATACATGAAGTTAAACACATATTAATGAAAACATGTACAAAATAGGGAATACAAGTCAAAATGTATGAATCATCAAAATTAGGCTATATTAGTACATCTAATGGGTACAAATGAGCAATCAAGTACAAACATATAATAATCAATTTGTAACTCATTAGTTTTACAAGCATATACACAAGTTTTAATGAAAACTACATTTAAAACATGTAATCAAAACTTGAAGTATAAAACAAAACATATATCAATATAGTCATTATATAAATACATATGTATTAGACTATGATATACAACATAACTAAACTATAGAGAGAACACAAATTATGGGTCCATATATACATGAGTGTATCTCAAATACTATACATGTATATCACTAATCTAAATTTCATGACATTTAACATAATAATTATGAAACATCAAAACATGCTAAAAATGATAATATGAAAGCATGTAAACTAAATAGGAGTTAGAGATCGTTTTCAAAACTATGATGGTACATCTTTAGGTCTCCAAACCAAGGTGTCCTCCCACCAAACTTTCCTTGAAAGTGATGCATCCAAAATTGTCACCATTAAGCTCAGAACGCATCCACCTCAAGGCACCATCACTCTCACGTCATGTGAGAGCCCACCTACATCAAATACCATAGGGGTAGATTTTAGTATCCAAACTCTATTGAGTCTATGGGGGTTAGCACCTTTCCTAACCTAAACCAATCTATTTGCAAAATTTGAATCTTTAATTCTATCAAAATAAAATTTTACAAGGTGGCCCTTACGTTCACAATGTGTAAAGTGTATACATAAGCATACATGGTGTTGTGTATATGAATGTGGGAAGCATGTGTATGCCATGGTTTGTATGCATGCATAGGAGGAACATGTTTCTTTCAAAACATAGATTCCAAATGTGTGTGGTTCAAAATACATTGGCTCAAAGTGGAGCCCAAACAATCAACACTCTTCTTTAATAAACATATATCATTTTCAATAATAGAAGAAGATGTGGTGCATGCAATAGATATGCTAGATGATGAAGCTACACTAGCATGACAAACATGTGTATCAATATCATTTTTCAAAGATTTATTTTCATTTAAGCAATCTTCTAATTCTTTTGAAATTAAATCAATTTTGTTTTTCAAAGAAATATTCTCTTTTAAAACAAAATCAAGTTTTGAAGTTAAAGTCTCATTTTTCTTCAAACATTTTCACAATCAATTTTACTTTTCAATATTTTATTTTCTTTTAGAGCAAATTCAAGTTGAGATTCAATGAGTCACGTTCATTTGAAATCTCAATCTTCTCTTGCAAAGTCTCATCAAGTTTTGAAACCAAATCCTCATTTTCTTTTATTAAGTTCAAATTTTTCTTTTTTAAAGCTTTATATTTTTTCTAACAATTTTTCACAAATAATGAAAAGTTCTTCATTTAATATATCGGCATTAATATATTCATCATAAGAAGAACTAGCACTATCTAGTTGAGTATCTGAATGTACCTTAAGGGAGTCATTCTCTTGGTCCATGAAGCAACGTTGGTCGGACTCTTCTCCACTAGATTCCTTCTCCACTTGGATTGACAATTGAAGCTTTGGAGAGGTCAAGATGTTCCACACTGCAAAGGTGGAATCTCAATGAGAAATCATGTTTAAATATTCTTTGCTGAGTGATTTTCTAAGTGCCTCTAGGGCTAGTGCACTGGCCTCTAAATGCTTGCTATTACTAAGGTAGAATTCCTTGGTAATGGTAAGGTAAACTTTAAAACCTATGGCTTTTAAATGCTAACTCATCATGACCTTCCATATATCAATTTTTGAGATATCAAACATGGGAGGGCTATCCATGAGGGCAAACTATATGTGTGCAAATGAAAATCTAGATTAGCTAACCAAGATCTCACTCCTAGGTTGTTAAACCTAATATCAGGAGTGTAGGCTCTGATACCAATTAAAAGTACACCTAGAGGGGGTGAATAGGTATAAGGCTAATCTAATGACAAATGGTGCAGAATTAAAAACTACTTACAGCACACTTAGTGTAACCGAAGAGTGTAACCGAATTCCCGACGAAGGGCTCTGGACTATCTCCTCTAAATTCCTCCAAATAAGAGTTGAGGTGCTATTTGAAGCTCTCTTGGTTAAACACAAGTATGAGCACACAATCAAACCAAGTATGTATATGATATGAACAATATGAACAATGCATAATATAAGAGAGTTAGAGAAAGTGGATCAAACGCAAACACAAAGATATGTTTCGAGGTTCGAGCACCCAGTTCTACGTCCCCACCTTCACTTAGAAGGATTTCCACTATAGCGTCCACACAGGACTTCCCACACAGGGAACCTCTACTGAGGATTTGGGCAAATACAATTTTGAGAGTACACAACTCCTCTCTCACCAAATACAACCTCTCACTAGAGGTAAGGCACAACACTAATCACCTCTATACTTAGAGGGATAGGCACTTAGCCAAACAACAATCAACCTCTCATTAGAGGGATTAGGCTCAAAGCCAACACCAACAACAATCAACTCACACTACAGGGATGTCACAAAGTAAGGAGGGTTACAACACTTGGTGGTCTCTCTTAACCACAATTAATTTTTCCCACAAATAGATCCTAATAGATACGATAGATAGATAATTTCAAGTGTGAGAAAATAAAGTGTTCTAATAAAGAAAATCACTTGGAAAAATCTCCAAATAGATATAGAAATTTAGATCAAAAACTAATTCCCAAAAGACTCTATTTTCTTTGAAATTCTAACACTTTAGAAACAAATACAAAATGATCTTTTAAACCCAAAAACTCTTTTGAAAACTTGCTGTTTAAATATTTATAAAGATTGAAAATTTTGCTCTCTAAAAACTTGTTTAAAACTAGCTCAAATGGGGGTATTTATAGCCCTATATGAAATCTGCCCGTTGGCAGCAGGAATGGGCAATTTTGCCCTTCCGGTCGACCGCCCGGTCGACCGGTCTAACGGTCAGATTTCTGACCGTTGTACCTCTGGTCGACCACCCGGTCGACCAGGACTGGATATAGAGAGCAGCAGTTCTCTGCTGGTCGACCGACCGTCGACCGATGCCATTTCCAAATAGCAGAGCTATCTGGACGATCGACCGGCCCACCAGCCTTGGCTCCGTGCACGTTCTGTGCACGTCGGTCGACCGGATCGGTCGATCGACTTCTGCTACGGTCGTCCGGTCTGGTCAACTGGCAGACAGCCATGTCTAATTTTTAGGGATTAAAAACTTGGGTTTTTATCTTTGACTAAATCCCATAAAATCACATAAATTCCACAAAAATCAGTTCTTATTAGATCTTTAAATACAAATATGTGTGACAAAATTCAACATATATTTTAAACAATATAAACTATTTTTGTGAGATTGAAAATTTGCCTTAAACCAAAATCCGTATTTTCCAAAACTTAGATTTTGAAATGGAAATCTGATTTTTTTCAAAACTCATGTAAATACAAAACATGATATTGAAATAACTTTTAAGCATATTGTATATAAATAGAATCCAATATACATGAAAGATATTTTATCTATGTTTTTGACATGAAATCCAAAATAAGTTTTGTTTAAATACAAAACTCCAAACTCATGAAGTAGACTATCAAAATAAGTTTTTCTAAATAGATGAAGCTCAGATGTATATATAATAACAAATCTAATATACATTAAACTGTGTAAACTTGTTTTGATTCTATTTATTCATGAAAATCATATATATGAAAACCCGAAACTGGTTAAACCAAAAACGAAAACATGAAACTTTAAATTTTTGCGTGTATTGTGAACTTGAGCATATCAACACTATCTAATTTTTACAATGATCTAAACATAATCTTAACTAAATAACCGATGTCTTCTTGTAGAACTCCGTCTCCAAGTTGACTCGATCCAAATATGATCCAACGAGCTTGACTCCAACCGAGTACTAAATGCGTTCTTGACGCTCGAGCTCTTGAATCAACATGTCCAAAATACCTTTGTTGAAGCTAATCACCTACTAATATCTTGATCAAATATCTGAAACTAAATATCACAAGATTATTAGTAAACTATAACTACATGAGTTAATCATCATCAAAACTAGAGTGAATGGCCTCTGGGCTAACACCTATAAGATAAAATATTTTGTATGGTATCTTCATGATAGGATCCAGAAAAGATTAGCCTTTGGGAATTCAAATCCAATTTGAATTTGGTTTCCATTTGTTAGTATAAACATAATTATAAGAATTGCAAACTTGATGTATATATAATGTAATATAAGCATTTTTATCCACAATATTTAAATATTTAGGAATCTATATATATATACGTAGATCTTTTTGAAACAATATTAGTATTTTTCTTAACAAAAGAATTATATGGATTATAAATATTCTTGGATTATAATTATTCTTTTTGTAAACATTTGCAAGTTTTTCAAATTTATCTTTTAAAAATCCAAGACCAATATGTGTAGGTTTTTCAAATTTATCTCTTGAAAATCCAAGGCTAAAACGATTATTTGAAATCTTTTAGTAAGACAATAAATCATTTAGATATTCTTTTCACTTATTAAATTTTGTAACATTTTTTAAAATCTCTTCATATTTAATCTTGAAACTTGACATTTCTTTATCTAAAATAGAAATTCTAGAATTGAACGAAATAGTTTCCTTTTTAAGCAACATTTTCTTTTAAAAAATTCTCATTAATCTTTTTCAAAGATGAAATAACTTTTTCAAAGATTGTTGAGAATTTAAAGAAGATGTTTGTGAAATATGAAGTAATTTCTTTCTTACGTCTTTTATTTTCTTTTAAATAAAAATTTTCTTGTTAACTTTTTCATTTTTAAGATCATCATACAGTTCATTAAAAGCATCTAATAAGTCAGAATACTTTTGTACCTCATCTTTTTGAGTCATGAAATAAACATTGGCAGTTTCAATGGCTTCTTCTTCATCAGAGGAAGATGAATCACTATCATCCCAAGTGGCCTAGAAAGCTTTCTTCTTTTTGTTGAATTTATTGAAGTTCTCGAAGTTTCCTTTGGGTTTCAGCAATGGGCAATCCTTCTTTATATGACTTGATTTATTACACTTAAAACAAGAGGATTATCATTAGTATCTTTATTCTTTTTAAACTTATCTTATTTCAAGAATTTTCTGAATTTTTTGAAATCATCGCCATCTCTTCTTCGTCATCATCTGATTTGTCCAAGTTTGAGGATGTATGGAAAACAAGTATTTTTCTTTTTGGATTGAAGTTATTGTTTATCCTTTTTTCTATCTTTAAGTTAGATTTCATATGCCATCAAATTACCAATAAGGTTTTCTAATAACATTGTTGAGAGATCATTTGCTTCTTCTATAGCAGTAGTCTTCTTCTCTCAATCTGATGTGAATGCACGGAGAATCTTTCTAATTTTTTTTAACTTGAGTGTATTCCTTTCCAAGGACTATTAATGAGTTTGTTATATCAGTAAATCTTGTAACCATTTCTGTAATAGTTCTTTCTCCTTCATTTTATAGAGTTCAAACTTGTGAACAAGTATAGAAATTTTAGACTCTTTTACTTTATTTGTACCTTCATGTGTTACCTGTAATATCTGCCATATTTGATTTGCAGATGTGGCCGTTGATACACGATTAAATTCTTCTTTCAAGGCATAGAAAAGTGCGTTCACTACTTTGGCATCAAGATTGACGGACTTCTTTTGTTCTTCACTCCAAGTATTATAATTGGTAGTAGGCTTGCTGTATAGTGCTTCCTCAATGTTTCAAAATTCATAATTGAGTGATTGCAAGTAGATCTTCATTCTACACTTCAAATAGTTGTACTTTGATCCATCAAACAATGGCAACCGTTATGTAGAATGCCTTTCTTGAATTGTAATGAAAGAAATTTCATTGCCATCTTTGTACACTGCTCTGATACCAAGTGTAGGATCTATAAACAAGGCAACATAAACACTAGAGGGGGTGAATAATGTTTATAAAATTTTAATCACAAATTATAAACTAGTTGCAGGAAAATAAATGCACAGAATAAATCTCAAAAAATACAAATACAAACACAAAAGATTTTATCCAGGTTCCTGTGACCTCTGTCCAGTCCCCAAGTAACTCACTTAAGATTTTTCTTATCCTGATTTTAAAACACCCCCAAATCAACTTCAGTACAGCACTTGACAAAACCTTTCGCCAAATCTGTAACCTCTTCTTTACACCAGGAAGATACTTCTTTGATTTAATACAATATATCCTATAAGTCTTAAATCTTGTATGTGAATGACTATACAAGGTTCTTATAGGAAAGCTTTTAGAATTCTTCACAAGGATTGGAATGGTGTGAAGAATAAAAAGTAGAAAACAGTTTTCTGAAAAACTGAACTTTATCAGAGTTTTTAGACAGAAAACTTGGATATTAATTCGTGATAGAACCCAGAGATAACATCCCTATTTATAGGTAAGAATAAGGGTCAGTTAGGATAGTTATCCAATACAAATTTGAATATTAAAACGTTAAAAAAAACACCATAATCTGAAAACTATCCAACAGTCAGAAACTGACTATTAGTTGACTAGGATAAGCAATTAGTTGACTAGTCTATGTGTTTTTGCCTAGTTAGTCGACTAGGAATTTGCTCAAGTCGACTATAACTGACTGACATAGACAGATAAGTCTCTGGAAAACAAGATTAGTCGATTAGGTTTATCTATAAGTCGACTAACTATATAGACTGAGAACAGTTAACTCTTTGTAAAGCAGACTTAGTTGACTACAAAAAGGATAAAGTCGACTATAGGATATATTAGTCGACTATAAAAGGGAATAAGTCGACTATAGAACTGTTTTGTGTGTGTGATTAAGGCTTTTGACAATCTTCTAAAAAATACTAAAAATATATAAAAATAATAAACATCCTTCTATAATCTTATGCTTCATAAACTCAATGATAGAGTTATATTTCTTCAATTTTGAACACAAAAAAACCTGCATCACAAATGTGAGGATGTATATGTATATATGTATATGTGAAAGATATGATATAAGTTTGTTATCATCAAAATAGAAATTCCAACATCTTGTGTTGACTGCCCCAAACACGAGGTCATCTCAGGAGGAGGCAACTATTTTCTGATGCTGGATCTCGCAGGACTACACGTTTTATATCATAGCATTATTCAATATCGGCCCTCATCCACTGTTAATTCAATGGCGATTGTTGAGACGGAGTCTGTTCCTTCCACCATGTCGGTAACAGAGCATATCGAGTCTCAGCCTAAGCCTACTAGTGAGCCGGTCTCCATCCTTCCTATGCCTTTGGCTGTGGTTACTACTGTTGGCCCAGAGGCCTTCCACTCTAGTTTTGATGATGATTAACTCATGTAGTTATAGTTTATTAATAATCTTGTGATATATAGTTTCAGATATTTAACCAAGATATTAGTAGGTGATTAGCTTCAACAAAGGTGTTTTGGAGCTTTCACATGGTGATTCAAGAGCTCGAGCGTCAAAGTTCATATCTAGCACTCGTTGGAGTCAAGCTCGTTGGATCGCGTTTGGATCTAGTCGACTTGGAGACGGCATTCTATAAGAAGGCTTCAGTTTGTTTAGTTTAAGATTTAGTTTAGATCCATTGTAAAGATTAGATAGTGTGGTATGCTTAAGTTCATAACACACACTTGTTTTAAGTTTCATGTTTATTGGTTTTGGTTTTCGATTTAACCGATCTTGGTTTTTATGAATAGAATTGAATCAAAACATGTTTACATGATTTAATGTATATTAGATTTTTGATCTATATACATATATGCTTTATCTATTTAGAAAAACTTATTTTGATAATCTACTTTATAAGTTTGGAGTTTTATTTTTAGACAAAACCTATTTTTGGATTTAATGTCAAAATCATAGATATAATACCTTTCATGTATATTAGATTCTATCCATACTATATACTTTAAAGTTGTTTAAATATCATATTTTTGTATTTATATGTGTTTTGGAAAAATCGGATTTCCATTTCAAAAATTCTATTTTTGAAAAATACAGAATTTGGTTTAAGGCAAAATTTCTAAGTTACAAAAATGGTTCAAAATGTTTGTAAAATGATTTGATTTTTACTCAAACATGTTTGTATTTCAAAGATATAACAAGAACTGATTTTTGTGAAATTTATGTGATTTTATGGGATTTAATTGAAGTTAAAAGGCTAGTTTTTAAATCCTGAAATTTTCCCTGCCAGGCTCTGGCGGTCGACCGGGACGGTCGACCGGACCAGTGGTCGGTCGACCGACCGGTCGACCGATGTACACAAGACGTGCACAAAGGCCAAATGATTTAGCCGGTTGACCATGCGGTCGACCGGCTGAAGTCACCCCACTCTCGGGTGGGGCCGGTCGACCGTTCACTTTGGCCCGGTCGACTGAGCGGTCGACCGGCTAGAGAGCAGTTGCTCTCTGAATCTGGCACGGTTGACCAGGCGGTCGACCGGAGGGCTCAACGGTAAAAAATGTGACCGTTGGCCGGTCGACCGGCCGGTCGCCGGAAGGGCAATCTGGCCCTTTTCAGCTGCCAACGGGCAGATTTGAAATGAGGGTATAAATACCCCATTTCTTGGTTGTTTTCAACAAGAATTTTTAGAGCAAAAATTTTCATCTTCTCTAGTGTTTTAATATAAGTTTTCAAAAGAGTTTTAAGCCAAAAGGATTCATCTTTATTTGCTTTAAAGGGTTGAAAAATTCAAAGAAAAAAGAAAATCTTTGGGATTGTTTTTGATCTTCACTTTATATTCATTCTAGAAGTTTTCTCAAGAGTTTGTCTTTGTGTTTTTGAGTTCCAAACTCTTTGTTTTCTCACACTTGAGCTTATCATTCTATCCTATCTATTAGGATCTTTGTTTAGTGAGAAAAGATTTGGTTTGTGTTGTTAGACCACCAAGTTGTAAACCTTCTATTGATTGTGATATCCCTCTAGTTAGAGGTGATTGAGTTGTTATCCCTCAAGTGTGAGGTGATAGTGAAAGTGGTATTTGGCTCCCTCTAGTGAGAGGTGGAGATTGTGTTAGAATCCCTCAAGTGTGAGGAGATTGCGTTTGAGTTGCTTTGTGCCTTGCCTCTAAGTATAGAGGTTGTATTGGTTGAGAGAGGAGTTGTGTACTCCCAATTGTATTTGCCCTAAATCCTCAGTGGAGGTTCTCTGTGTGGGAAGTCCTGTGTGGACGAGTTAGTGGAAATCCTTCTGTGTGAAGGCGAGGACGTAGAGCTGTGTGCTCAAACCTCGAAACATATCTCAGTGTTTGCGTTTGATCCACTTTCTCTAACTCTCCCTCTCTTACTTTGTGCATTGATTCATATTATATCTTATACATGCTTGTGTTGATTGTGTGTGCCCATACTTGTGTTTAACCAAGAGAGCTTTACATAGCACCTCAACTTTTATTCAGAGGAATTCAGAGGAGTTAGTCCAGAGCCCTTCACCGGGAATTCGGCTACACTCGTTGGTTACACTAAGTGTGTTGCATTAATTTTAATTTCTACATTATTGTTCATAGATTAACCGTCACCTATTCACCCCCCTCTAGGTGTACTTTCAACTACTGGCCTGATGGTGGTCACCAACCCAAGCTTTCCAACTTTAATTGTTGAGCCAGCTTCTTCAGCGATGTTCACTGATCTTATTTCTTCAGTGGCTAGTGTGCTCATATATGTGGAGACCCCTTCTCGGTTAACTGCCTCTTCTGCTCCGCTGATGACCACTCCGGTGACCCCTTCGACAGTCATTACCACTAAACCCATGAATACCTCTCCTTCAAGGATTATTCAATCGCCGGGAGTGATCAAAGTGGAGAAGGAATTTGTGGCGGCATTGGTCGATAACTTTTTTAAGAGCTTGAGTTGATGCCTTTTACTGCTCCTAAAGGGCTAGACGACTCCATTCGAGTCTCTGAAGGTGATTCTCTCTCAGGCTTAGAGAATATTAGGGATCTTTGAGAAGCTGATCAGGCTGCATCCCTGTAGCTGATGGTTGAGAACCTCGAGAAAGAAGTGGGCGAGTGACATCGCCTGAATGACTCGGATCTAACTCATTAGTCGAAGTGGAGCTTGAACGTCTTTCAGCACAAATGTAGAAGCCCTATTTAGAGACCCAAAGGGGAGACAGAAGCAGTGTCCCAGGAGTTGAAATCCCTAGAGATCGAGAAGGTCAATTTCTGACGCAATTGAGGCCTCCAATAATATACTTGCTTCTGCTAATGATCAGATTGAGAGGGTATAGCTAATGAAAAAGAGAGCTAACTTTCTCTTATATAAAGCTGAGTTGGTGCGTGCAGCAGAAACTGTCCAGCTGGAAGTGCTGACCACAAAGAGCACTCAAGTCTATCAGCTGCACGGAATGGTTGGGCATCTGGGATCTTTGTACTTCACAGGAATGGGACCTGATAGCAACTCACTAATGTTTGAGGCAAGGAAGACCTTTTTGGAAACGTTTGTTTTTTTTCTTGGTGCATATATCTTTTAAAACTTTTGCATAAGTCGGCACTTATTGGATTGCATCAAGATGTAGCACATTTATTTGCACTTGATTAAACATCTCTCGGATCTTTTCCATTTGGCATTTGATTTGGTATTTGTTAGCCTATTAGGAAATGGTGCAATAGCTTATGTGTGGGCTCAGCTGATTTATCTTTTTCTTCATACCTCGATGTGGATGGTTGTGAACTTGATAATGATGGATCAGATGAAACAGCTTTTGTTTGGTGGACAGTGGAGGTTGGATACTTAGGGATTGGAAACATGATTGTCCACTTGCTTTCCAGATCTTAAGACACGAACAATATTGCATTGATTTGGCTGAGTGTCTTAGGCCTCATGGACTGGGCAAGAGTTCTTTGATTGGTCAATGGTTGGCTCGGTAATACTCCTTTTGTCTTTGACTAAGTGAATTAGCCAATTGACTAATCTGAACCTCTAACCTATTAATGGCTTGGTTTTGGTTGTTCATCATTGAGGCTTGAGTTTTGGACAAGGTTTCCAGGGCTTTCTCCATTCAGTCATTTTTCTTTCTGAAAGAGGATTTTGAAAATGTTGTGGAGCATGATGTTAAAAATTTGGTGGAAAGTTGGCCTGAAAATTTGATTGAAAATTTGGTTGGAAATTGGGTTGATGACCCTAAGTAGTGAATTGGCTGGAAAAGTTGTCTCAGTTGCTTAGGAACGGACTGACTTCATGAAAAGTTGGGATGTTTCCTCCATCTCAAATTGTAAGTCTTGGAGTAAGGGTTGTAGTTTTGTCTGGTGAAAGTTGTGTTCATGTTATCGGATAGCATTTATTGAGTTTGATGGACAAGACACTCCTCAAAGATATCAGTCAAAGCATGGCAGTATGTACAACCCAGACCTGAAATTTTGGGTGGGTTAATCTGGTTCACCATATTCTGTTCCCTAGCTTCTAGAAGTTCTAGTCTTCTCATAAATTGTGAAATTTTGGCTTTTGCAGCTATGGAAGACTCTATAGAATGCAGACTGGTTCTGAATGTTATGGGGTTAGTCTTATCAGAACAAGGTTCCCACTGAATTGTCTTTTTGGCTAAGCCTTCGAATAAATTCAACTCTGTCCTTCCTTTTTTACGAATTCTCCTTGATATATGGTCTCAAGGAGCATTTTGATTTGGTAGTCAAGACTGTCATAGAGAATCTGACACTGCCGCTATTTCTCTATTCCGTGGTGAGGACATTGGGCTAGTAGATTCTTAAACCGTTCAAAATATTTTCATAATGATTCATTGGTCTCTTGTTTGAACTGCAATATGTTTTTCTGATGCGAGCGGTCTTATGATTGGGTAGAATTTTTTAAGGAAATTCTTATCATCCCAAGATGAAATCAAACCGACATGTAAGCTATACAACCACTTCTTAGCTGTTTCCCTAAGAGTAAAGAGAATGAATCTCAATTTTACGACGTCTTCCCCTAGCTGGGGAATCTGCATCATCAAATATACTTCTTCAAACTCCCGGATGAAGAAATATGCGTCCTTAGACTCCATGTCATAAAATCTAGGAAGGTGTTTATAAATTAGGGTTTAAACTCAAAGTTGTTACCGTTGGCCTTGGGTAACTGAAAGCAAAGGGAAGTGACATTCTACTTAGGTAAAACTTATCCTGAAGTGATACGTGGTTGGCCATGATTGGAATAAACTCAGGAGGAGGTGCAGATGCAAGTGGAGTGTTCCTAACTAACCTTGATGAAATTGGAACCTTGCACCACTCTTCCATGCACAATACAAACAACGTTCACTCAACAATCAAACATAAAAAGAAAATTACAAACAAGAAAAAAGGAAAAAATAATCTCCAATCCTAGTCTAAGGTTCCTGAATCTAGATGACTCCTTACTGGGCGATTACCCGGGGGAGTTGTTGTATAAATCTGACCACAAGCTAATCGGCCAGGTGGGGGAAAATATGGTGGGAGGTATCTGTGCATAAGCAATGGGCCTTAATTATGTCAAACTATGGTACCTTCGAGGCTTAACCTCTTAATCCCTAATTTTAGACACTGATTTCACAGGAGTATGATTCTTACAAGTTTCACCCTCAGTCAATCTCTTAATGAGTCCGAGATTACCTTGGGGCCAACGTTTATCAAGTTTTAAATTAGGTTTGAAATTATGAGTGCTTAGAAAATTATTTTGGCTAAGGAAGGGTGATGAAATTCCCACCTTATCTTGTTTATTTGGGTGTTGCCCTTAAGATTGATTTGTGTAAGTGTACATAATTTATTGAATAAGACTCACTCAAAGTGGATAAATCAGCCAAGGAGTTGATCCTATTCTATATGCAATGTGTACACACCTTGCTCCAGCACTCTTCAACAGTAATTTAAATGAATCGTAAAGACACGTGCCTAGAATGTAAGAGTCTAAACCGATTTTAAATTTGCAACAAGTTTTTTACTGTTGCCTTATTAGCAGTATCCTGGTGATAGCATACAAGAAAATTAATGCTTGCAGAAAGCTAATTTTGCAAAGCAGTAGCCCTGCAAAAAAAATTGTGAGTAGTTCACTCAAAATTGTCGCGAAAACGTGGCAAAAGTCGTGTTTGCGTGGCTGAATTGAGGGTAATTAGTCTCTGTTTTTGAGAAAAGAGGCCTAAAATCACTTATATGTTTCTGCTGTTCTTGATTTCTTGATTTCAAACCTGTAACCTGCAACAAAGAAGAAAAATCGTTTAGTGCTAAAACAAGTGAAAACCATTACCCTCCCCAGCAACAGCGCTAAAAATTTGTTCGAGGTTCAAGAGAGTTTAGAGCGAACCGTGCCGATTGAGATGTTTATGTTCAAAGCCCTGAAGATATATTTAAGATTTATGTGCTCCCTCGAACTACCATTGTAGCAAAGTAGCTATAACGAGTCATATACGCAGGGAGAGGATGCGATGGAAGTGTTTGTTCGATTTTCTTAGTTCTTTTCTTTGAGAAAATGAAAGTTCTTCTTTGTTTAAGAATAAAAGAAAAAGAAAGTAAAAGTGAAAAGGTGTTGGAGTGATAGTTTTGAGAATTAAAGAAAAGAAAACAAGAGATGCTAGATGAAAACGACGAATGAAGCATCAAGTTAACAAAAATAAAAGGAAAGTATTTTTTTTTGTTTGAAAAGAAAAGAGAAGAGACTCAAAGAAAGAAACAAGTTACTTTTAAGAAAAGAGTTTTAAAATTAGAAGAAAGGCCATAGCTAACTAATCAACTGGTATACTACTAACTTACTAACCCTTTGAATGAAACATGATGCATGTAGATTCATTGGCAAGATATTCTCCTTGGTTTTTCAAGTCTAAAAGATAGCTCAATGGTTGGAGTGACCTTCTCTTAGCTTGGTTATGTAGCCTCCTTTGATCACGAGCTCTTAATTGGTGCACAAGAATGGAGCATAAAAATTGTGATTCCCGTATTAGTAATGCATATCAATATAAACAAGTTCATTAGATCATCAAGGTCATTAGTTAGCAAGCATAAAATAAGAAGCTTGTGCATAAGATTGTTAGCATTTCAAAGTGAACGCATCTTCATGTTCCATAAAGGCACATACCAAAATGGCAAGACACTAAAAAGAGGCACACATGAATCATTTGAGAATGAGCACAACTTCAACAAGTTAGAACTCATCATCATTGAGAAATCAAGAATACTTACAAGAAATATAAGATCAAAATAGATGCATCTAATGAATTCTATGAGTTGTTCATCCAAGAATTAGTAGTGAGTACTATCAGTGAGTAGTTAGTCATGTTAGAAAGTTAGCTAGACATGGAACTAAAATGCATAGAAATGAACATCATTACACTACTTTGCAAGAAAGAAAAGCTTGTAAAGAAAATAATAAGAAACTAGAGGAGGAAGAAAATGAAGCTTTGCATTGATTGTCACCTTCAATTACAGAATTCTCACTCTTACTCTCTTTATTTTCTGGAACTAATAAAGAGAGATGAAAATTACAAAAGAACTCTAAAGAAATTCCTAAAGAAATCTTAAATTTTTCTCTTCCTAGATAATTGAAATGAACTGAGGCCCTGGGAGTCTTTATATAGGCACCAAAACCCTAGGTCTCTTCAATCGCAGTCGTCGAAGGAAGTGATACATCAACCGTCACAAAATTGTTACAGAATCACGACCAGAGCCACGTTTCTGCAGCAGAATCTTGGTCGTTGCGCTAGCGGCAGCTCTGACAGCCTGGCTCTATCTCGGTGCGCTATAAAATCTTCTAATTCCATGCGGATATGCTCTGATTCGTTACAGGTTTGGGCTTTTGGATTGGACTTCAAATAATCCTCATTAAATTCTCTTTTTAATCAGGATTTAGGCCTTCTTCTCCATTAAAGTGTGGACCAGAAAATTTAGAAAAAAACCATTAAAAACCATTATTTTATTAATTAATAAATGAAAAATGTAAGGTAAATAATGCAAAAATGAATACCAATCAGTCACAAAAGTGCATATGATTTAAGATAAAATAATAGACTAAATAAGAAATTCAGTTCAAATCCTTACCTTTAATGATTACAAATTTTTGCATCAAGACTAAGTTTGAGAATGGATAATTTGATAAAGTTATGACTTATAAATTGCTTAAATTTTTTGCAAAAATCTTTCAAAATTTTTTTGTAAAAATCTTTCAAAAATTTTCTCTCTCTTTCAAATGAGTTTTCAAAAATACTAACATTTTATTTTTTGTTCTTTTAAGGATTTTGTGGGTGTAATTCACTGAAAAATTCTCACGGAACAAAACTCGTCATCTAGGGGGTAACCTAGAGTTTAACAGTTTGTTGCATGTGTTACGTGTAACTGTGATTCCTATGAAAGTGAGTTACATTAAGTTAGTTTATTTGTTTTGCCCGAGGACGCGCAAAGATAGGTGTGGGTTGTGATTAGTCATTAATTTTGCATATTATACACCATATTCTCACATTTATTTAAATAAAACTCTGCTATTTAACTTCCTCTTTGTTTATTAGTGTGCAAATTATTTAAGTAAAAGAAAGTCCAAAAAGCTTAAAAAGCCCAAATAAAATCGAATTAAAAATCAAATATGTTTCAAGTCAAGAGAAGAAAGAATATGCTCAGAATATTCATAGTCCAAATCAGAATTCGAAAATATACCTTTAGATGACAGGGCGAGGGAAATTACATCAAAAAATGATGAGTCATACATGACTCATGTGCCGCGTTTTCCCCTGGTTTGCTATGAAAATGCGACATTATCTGGGATGTTGGCTTCACGTGACTCCGATTCCTCAAGTTCTCAGGCATTCTCCTATAAATACCCTACTGGAGGCAAAGGCAGGGAGATATCCAAAGATCAAAGATTAGGGTTTTCTTTATTTTTTCTTCTAAATTTCTGTTTTAATTTTTTAGGTTTAGATCAAGAGTGATTCTGTGAGAAAGAAAGAGCAACTGTAATTGAAGGTGATAGATTCAATACAAGATTTTAATTCTTTTCTTAACTCTCTTTGTAGACTACTTTGCTTTTAAATTATGCATTTTCTTTTCTTTGCTTCGCTTTAATTATGAATAACTATTTTTTTCATTGCTCTCTAATCTCTAAACACCACTAACTTCTAATTCTTTACTTGATAACCCAATTGAATCATATGTATGCCTAAATCCAAACCTTGCAGTAATGCCAGTGTTCTTAAAGACACATAAGGATGTGTTTTAACTTATTATTTGGTAACACTAGTCAATAATTTTTCTTATTCTATTTTTTCTAAATCTTGATAGTTAATTGTTCAATTTTGATTAAGCGTTGATTCAAATAGAAGTTCTTCTTTTCATCTTATCTATGTTGCTTAATTCTCGTACAAACTCTAAGGTGAAATTATTGTTTATGATCTAAATTGAGGCAATTATCTCTCAAAGGTTAGTATGTTAGTGGTGATAGATGATTAGTGAGCTTTGACTTTCTCATATTTTAAGAAACAAACTAAATCTTATTTTTTAGTTCTTTTTTAAACCCTAATTTCAAGACCCTATTTTATTTTCAACCCCTTTTAAGTTTTTCTTTTTCCTCTCTCAAACTCTCAAAATTAAAACCAAAACAAATAACTTTTTTCTCTTTTCTTTTCTCTTTTAGTTTTTTAAGCAGAGAAGAGATTGCTTTAAGAGCTGTATAAAAACGCTTCCATAGCATTCCTCCTTATGGATCACGATCCACATAACCATTGCTACCGCGGTTAAGTTGCGAGAAGTAAGAAAAACAAACCTGCTTTCGGAAAACATATTTTCATACTCTCGATTTTTCTCAATTACTAATGTCATTACACAAACAAGAAAGAAGACAATACACACACATACGCGCGTGCAGACACATACACACACAATTATACTTCATTCTCTAACCACTAGTCTCTTACCTTATGACTACATTTTAAGTGTAGATCTCACATTTTGGTACAATTTAAGTTCAATGGATAATTTAATTGTTCTCTCCTTCTAGTGTTGCATATCACTAGTAGTTGATACTAAGGGCCCGCACCCTCAGCCAACTCACCTGAATCGAGATATACGGGCATCTCGATTCTAATGCGAGAGAATAATCAATTATCGCTCAACTCAAGATTAATCTATTACGTAGAACCCGCTACCCTACTAGAATTATCTGCAATCAACCATATAGAAAATACACATATATACATATATATCAATCCTAGCAACCACTTGTGCCTCCTATGACCTACTAAACCTACTTTTTTACCTTGAATCTTTGCTTTAATATCAACTGTAACTCCCAGATTTTTATCACCCTCTACTATCATACTCATAACCTTTCACTCTTAATTATTCCTATAACCTCCGATAATTTTGACAGCATTTTCTCTGTAATTTATAACTTGTATAATACAATATATATATCACTAAAAGTCTACACAACTTAACATCAATCTCAATAACATATAAACTAAACAATCTCTCACGCAGTCGATAATAACATTTCGGCTTGATATCGCCTACTTATAAAATAAGATTTTTCGCTTGGCATCACCTACTTATAAAACATCCAAGCATCATCTCCTCAGTCTCATATCATAAGTTTCATGATTTTTTGAAGGTTCTCCATTCCATAACTTACACATTAACATTCGACGAAGGACAAAAGTCAAGTTAGGTTCAAAACCATACAAATGAATATACATATCAAGACCTTACCCATAGTGGTGTAGCATATACATACATCAACGCACAATTACATACATTAGTTCTAAAGTTTACACACACACGCGCGCGCACGTGAAACCATACAAAAGGGTAAATCCTGCCTTCACCCTTAGTTTAACCGATCTGTATCTTAGGCGAGTCCTTTAACTTTATTAAGACCTGGAGGGAAGTTAATAAAATAGAGTGAGCTTGACAGCTTAGAGAGTAAAATAATTTAATTTCAGCAATGATTTATATAATAATCGAAGTGCATGCATGTTCTAAATCATCAAGTGAAAATGTAGAAACTTTAAGGTATTAAAATTTATCTTTGAAACCATGCTATGAATACTATTACTCCCCCTTTGATCACCTCCGGTTACACCGGTCCCTTCCTCCATAGCACTACATATATATATATATATATATATATATATATATATATATATATATATATATATATATATATATATATATTAACAATATGCCGCATCTGTCACCTCCTATTACACAGGTCCCTCCCTCCATTAGCAATATAATAATAATAACAATACGCTCCTTCTATCACCTTCAATTACACCGATCCTTTCCTCCATTAGCAATATAATAATAATTCAATATGCCCCTTCTGTCACCTCTGGTTACATTGTCCCTTCCTCCATAATAGTATATATAAATATATCCATAAGAATTTAACATAAATGATAGTCTCATTATGGTAACAACATATACATGCTAATTGATGAAAACTATTGGCATCCATGGGTAACTACTAGCATAATCATCCTGTATCAAGTTTCTCTACAATAATAACCAGAACATTATCATGTCATGCTCTACAGGCTACTTTAACATATATACGCCGATGTGCATGCATGGAACTGATAACTTTCGACATCCGATTAACAATATTATCTGTGCACGGTTTCATTATCCATATTCACACATAGGACTAGTAGTAGGGCACATGTAATTAGTTAGTCATCAAATATATAGAATTAGTGACCACGATTGCATCATCACCCTAACTTCATTGCTAGATTTTTGGATGTACTACTACTCATAAAATGGATTAGCAACCTACATACATCGAAACCAAGCAAAACATAGATTTGTGATTTCATTCATGCACATCTCATTGGATGCTAATTTCAGACACACACACACACACACACACATACACACTAATGATTTCTACACATACATCTTCCCTCCTTAATAAGCATACTACAATTTATTTCCACATAAATTTAGACTTTGTTAATGTGTGGTGTTTTACTCACTCTCTTGAAGGGAAGGCACTCTAGCTACTCCGCTCAACTAGTCGATTTTACAAATACCTTGAAACTATTCTCTTGTTTCACCTCTAGATCTACTCCTTTTATAAGCTAATGGCACTTGTAGAAATGTCTTCTAAGGTTTCATAAAGAGGGACTTGAGTTTTAGGTCAAAAAGGGGAAAAAAAAAGAAGATGAAAGGGAAACAGAGAGGGTGTGTGTGTGTGTGTGTTGAAGTAGGAGAGTGAGGGGAAGGGGAAGGAGTGGCCGACAACTGGGCAGTGGCCAACGGCTGGGCAAGAGGTCGAAGACAACTAGGGAGAGGGAGCAAGAGAGACAATGTTAGAGAGAGAAACTTTTTATGTAAAATGAACTCTCTCTTTCTCTCTCCCCCCCCCCATCTCATATACCCCAATTCAAATGCATGGGATCTAGCCATGTGTCCCAAATCAATTGCTCACCTCAATCCCCACCCTCCGCCTTTCAAACATCTCTATGCACCATACCCTTTACTATTCAAGTAAGGTGGGACATATACAAATTTAATGTGTTATTAAGACATCTCATGTATTTATACCTATATACAAGTATACTTAATATGATAATTGATGAAATATGTTACCCTTTCTCCATAACATCACATTGTCCCCTCCCAAATCACTCTCCATAAGCAGTATGAATTTTTGATTTTTTATAATAGATAAATTAAATTTAATCAGATTGCTGACAAGATCTACTTTGTTTGATACATATAGGTGTTTAATTCATAACTTAAAAAGGCGGGTGTTACAGATATGTACAGTTCACATTAAGTTATTTGATGGGATGATACGAGACTGAAAGATGTGAAGTATGTACCTCAGTTGTAGAAAATTTTGATTTTAGTTGAAACTTTGAAAGCGGAGGGCCTAAGCGGGATTTTCGGAGAAGGTGTTTTCAAGATGTCCAGTAGCTCATTGATAGTTCTGAAGGACATTCGACGTAATAACTTGTATTACTTGAAGGATAATATAGTTAATGAAAATTTGATAGCTTTAGAATAGTTGAAAGAGAACTCTACCAGGTAATGATAGATGAGGCTCGGATAAGTTGGTTTAAATCATTGGAAGTATTTGCTAATAAAGGATTATTGGAAGGTGCATCTACTTGCAAATTGAAAATTGATGGACATGGTGTCCTGGATAAGAAGACGAAGGTGAAATTTGGCACCTCAACTCACCACTCAGAAGGTCTTCTTGATTATTTTCACATTAATGTTTGAGGTCCTACCAAGACCGCCTTATTGAAGGCCATCAGTATTTTGTCTCATTTTTTTATGATATATCTAGGTGATGTTGGATATACCCTATGAGGCAAAGATTTGAAGTCCTAAATATATTGGTGAAATGGAGGAATATGATAGAGAAACATACAGGTAAGAAGATTAGGGTGTTTCAAATTGATAATGTTGTGAAGTGCAAGGATCAATTCTTACAATTTGAATAAAACAATGCGATTGACATTCACTTTAAAACTGGTAAATATGGGTGGCTAAAGAGATGAACCGTTCCTTAGTGGAGAAAGTTCAGGGTTTGTTATCTAATGCACAATTGGACAAGTTTTTCTAGGTTGAGGCTTTGGTATATGCTAGTCATCTCATGAATTACCACTATTGACTGTGATAGGAGGTAAAACTCTATTGGATACTTGATCGGGTGAAGCTGCTCAGTACTATGGTTTGTTGTGGGTCTTTGGATGTCCGGCTTACTTTAATGTCAAAGATGAGAAGTTAAATCCGCGAGCAAAAAAAATTGTGCTTTTGGGTGTCAAAAGGAATATGAAAGGCTACAAGTTATGGGACCCGAAAATAAGAAGATTGTGTTGAGCAAGCATGTCACGCTTAATGAGACTTCTGTTGGCCCGAAAGGCTCTCACCCTAGTTGTAATGATGACTAACTCATAAAGTTATGGTACTAATGATCTTGAGTTTATTAAAGTTTCAGATATTCAATCAAGATTTTAATTTGTATTTAGCTTCAACAAAAGATTCAAAGTCAAGTTTTGGAGCAAACACAAGATGATTCAAGAAATCAAGCTCAAATATCACATCCAACACTCAAGATGGAGTCGACCTCAAGGATTGTGTTTGGATCAAGTCTACTTAAAAAATAAAATCTACAAGAAGACTTGTGTTTAGAGTTTGTAAGTTTAGACTTTGTATAAGATATAGATTAGTTTTGATTGCTCAAACTCACAATACACACAAAGTTTGTTAATTGTTTTTGATTTCTGTTAAACAACTATACGTTTATGAATATATTTCATCAAAAGCAAGTTCATATTGTTTTGTTTGTGTATTGGAGTATCCATACACTATTGAGATTAATATATGTTTGAACAACTTGTTTTTGTATTTACATAAGTTTTGAAAAAAAATAAAATTTCCATTTTTACAAGTTTTTGGAAAATAGAGGTTCGTTATGAGATTGAATTTCTATATCCCAAAAATGAGTTCACATATTTGTAATATGTGTTAATTTTTTATCATACATATTTGTACTTCAGTGTTTTTACATGAACTTATTTTTGTGAAATTAATTGAGATTTATTGGCACTTAAATGGAGATTTAAAAAGTATGGACACAAAATTCTGCTACTACAACAATTACAATGTCAACTAGCCTCGCCATTTCTGCAAGAACTGCAAGCGTCGATCGCACGATCGACCAACGACAGAGCTCATTTGCTCTGATGGTCGACCGAACGATTAACTGACATGCACAGATATGCACAACTCAATAGTATGAGAGCTCGACTGACTGACCAGTTGACCGACCGAGCGGTCCATCGTCCAACTTTGTAATGCTCTTAGGTTTCCTTGGTCGACTGGTAAACCCCAATTGTTAAAAATTTGACTGTTGGTGGCTGATCGGGCGGTCGACCGACAGGTTATCTGGCCTGTGTTTAGACTCCCAATGCTAGTTTCTCTTTTGCCCTATATATAAAGGTTTTAGTAGAGTATTTCTTCAAGATTTTATAAGAGTTTTAACCTCGTTTTCTAGTGCTCCATTGCCAATTTTCAAAAGAGTTTTCAACAAGTTTTTGAGCCTCAAATCTACATCTTTTCAATTGTTTCAAAGTTTTGAAAAATCAAAGAAAACAAGTTTTGAGAAATTCATTTGTTGTTCTTCAAGTTTTTATATCTTTTAAGAATTTTTACCCAAGTATTTTATTTTGTGCTTCACTTCCAAAATCTTTTTTCCCACAAATTTGAACTATTCATTGCAAAATTTATCCTCTAGGATCTTGTATTGTGAGAGGTGTTGTGATCTTTATGATCAACAAGTGTTGTAAACACTCTTTTACTTTGTACTTTAGTTTTGTGCCTTCTCTCTTATGTAGAGGTGATTGCTTTGTGCCTCGGCTTTGTGCCTTTGCTTTGTGCCCACCTCTTGTGTAGGGGTTGTATCCTCTGTGGAGTTTTTTAGTGGAGATAGTAGAAATCCATCACGCGGTGAAGGCGGAGATATAGAGCTTGGTGCTCGAACCTCGAAACATATCCTTTTGTTTGCGTTTGCTATCTCTCTCTCTCTCTCTTAACTCTACTCTTTTATATATCTTGCATTATTTTTGTTGCTCATCTCTATATACATGCTTGATATTGTGTTTACACTTGTATCAATCCAAAAGAGTTATTGAAACACCTCAACTCCTAATTTAGAGGAATTTTAAGGAGAAGTTCTATAGCTCTTCACCGAAAATTCGGCTTCACTCTTTGGATATCATTTATGATTTATTTTGTTAGTGTAAAAGTTTTTAATTCCGCATTATTTGTCATTAGATTAGCACTACACCTATTCACCCTCTCTAGGTGTATTTTCAATTGGTATCAGAGGTAGTACTCCTGATCTTTGATTTAACCACCAAGAAGTGATCCTTATTTGCTAATCACTATATGAGTGATCCTTATTTTACTAATCACTATATTTATATTGCACACGCCTCATGAATTTTCTTGCTCCATCTATGTACGATGTTAGTAACATCGATATTTGAAAAATCAAAATGAGTTAATATCTTAAAGCCCTTGAAATTCATGTTTATCTTGCTACCATAAAAAGATCTTATATTAATAACGATAAATACTTTGAGGCTAATGCATAAGCCATGATTGCCCTAAAGCAAACACCTAAAAAAAGATCATCTTTATATGATTTTCATTGTGATTTCACTTTTGTAGTATGGAACATGTTGATCTATTTTGAAGAACAAGGTTCAAACAATTTGGAGAGAGAATCTAATGAAGATGATTCCGTCCAACCTTGCTTCATAGTCCAAGGGAATGACTCTTTTGAGATAAATTTGAAATCCTATGTTGATGCTTGTGCAAGTACATCTAATAATAATATGTCTAATGAGGATGCACACATGTTGAATGGAGAGCTTTTCATGTTTTGTGAAGATTTATTGAGAAAATATAAATTATTGAAAAATAAAAATTTAGAATTGAAGAAAGAAAATGAATTTTTGCCTTCAAACTTAGATTTTGTTCTGAAAGAGAAAGAAGAGATTTCAAATAAAAATGATCCTTTAAAACCTCAACTTGATTTTGTTTTAAATAAAAATGAGATTTTGAAAAAGAATAATGATTTGACTAAAGAAAAGGATGTTGCTTTAAAAGAAAATGATGATTTATCTTCAAAACTTGATTTTTTTTTTTTGAAAGATGATTCTTTGAAAAGCCAAATTGTTTTGATTTTAAAAGAAAAGAAATCTTCGAAAAGTAAAATTATTGAAAAAGAAAAGATTTCTCTTTTCAAAGCAAAGAATTTTGTTTCTCATGCTAGTTTTATTTCTTCTTTCATTGAAAATGATATTTGTAATTTAAAATGTAAAATTGATTGTTTAGGCTCCACTTTGAGCCAATGTGCTTTTGACTATAAACGTTTGGAATCCTTGTTTCATAAGAAGAAAGCTCCACACATTCATGCACATTTCCCACAGCAAACACGTGCACACCATGCTCACACACATCTTCATGTATGTTAGAGTGTACACATGTACACATTACTGTCGCAAAGGGCACATTGCAAAATTTTGTTTTGATAGATTAAAGATTTCTAATGACAATATTTGAGTTCAAAAAGGTACTAACTCTCAAGGACCTAAGAAAGTTTGGGTATCAAAGACCACACCATTTTCTTTTCATGTAGGTGTGGGTTCTTACAAGACGTGAGAAGTTTCGGTGCCTTGGTGGTGGATGCAAATTGAGTTTAATGGACAATTCAATGGATGCATCACCTTCAAGGTATTTAGATGGGAGGACCACCTTTTTGTTGGAGAAATAAAGGTTAGCCTACTTGGTTCGGTAACTATTTTTATCCTCCATTTATGTTTGCATTGAATGATTTTTAGCCTATCATTATTTGCATGTTTTGGTTTACATTTGTTTAAATGCAAAAATTATTAGAACTTATGATATACTTATATAGCTTTTGAGATACACTCTAGATTTTGTGCCAAAATCATTTCATGTACTTTGTATTCTAAATTATTGTTTAAGTTATATTTGTATATCCTAATTTTAATGAATCTTATATTTAAACCTATGATTAAATTTGTTTCTTAACCATATTTTGGTGTTTTTATGCAAATCATATTTTGATTACATGTTTAAATGTAACTTTTATTAAAATTTATGATTATACATGGATAATTCTTGAGATACACTTGATTCTAGTGATATACTTATTTTATTTTATTTGTGTACTCAATTTATATTTGAATGTACTTGTATGTCTTAGTTTTTATGATTGTTGAACATTTTATGATATAACATGTTTATAAAAAAATTCTTTGATTTGTATTTTCATGTTTTTACAAATTTAGTTTAAATGCAAGTTTTTAAAAAATTTCATATGTGTTTTGATGACTTCTTTAGAGCTTTATTGTTTTATCTCCATGAATATAATTCTTAAATGAGTTTTACGCACTCACCTTTATGTTTACCAATATGATTGCAAATAAATTTTGTTTCTTGCATTCATTCATGAGCCTATATATGTTATATAAACTTTGAGTGGCAATTTTTTGTGTTAGTATGTATTTTTCATGAGATGTACATGATTAGTTTCATATTTGAAGAATTTTGAACTAGTTTTTAAAACTATTTTAAATTAGTTCTTTTATTCATCAATTGGTAGTATTTTCAATCAATACTTAAATATTTTTAAATTATTATTTTTGAAAATATCTACCCTTAGTGGGAGGATGGTTGGGTGATCATGCCTTTTTATGCTTAAATGACTATTTTTTTGACATGTGCATAGAGCTAGGTGGTTTCAATGAATTATACACATGATTCTCATGATATTTGATTTTTGTATACTCATTCTTGATTATATATATGTATGCCTCATAATTTCAAAAAGTGTTAACTTTTCATTGGTATCATACATATATATGATTGATTATGTATGTTTTAACAATATTCATACATGTTTCTAAAGCACAATTGATTTCATGTTAAACTTATGTTCATTTTAAATTGGTATTCATTTCAATTGGTATCATGATTTGGTATCACTTTCAATTGATATTATTTTTCAAAGCTTATGCATTGATTTTGTAGTTGTTTTAAAAAGAGGAGAAAATTCTTGATTTAGATTTTAATTGCTATCTTATTCTCTACTTTTTGAGAAAAATATTTTAATAGCTCATATTTTCAATTGGTATCAATTATCACAATTAGTATTTAGTTTTCAAAAATTTTAAAATTTCAAAATTAGTATCATTGACTTTTACTTTTTATTCAATTGGAATCATGTTTAAACCTTCAATTGGTATCAAAATTGTTTTGCAAATTGGTATTTATGTTGGTTTCAAAATTATTTTCAATTTTCAATTGGTATATGTTTGTTTACAATTGGTATTCATTGTTTTGATTTCTATACACGTGCACAATATATTTGTTTTGATACTTATTGCCTGTATACAAGGGGAGTTAATTTAATGTCTCCTCTCTATATATAAACTTATGATGAGTGTATTGTATAAGGAAGAGCTTGACCTCTCTTCTCTATACCATACATATGTATAAGAGGAGCTTAACATCTCCGTTTATGCATTGTGTACTATATTTATATGGGTTAAAATTTTATTCATCCCTTCTCCATGTAATATATATACATAGAGGGAGTTAACTTTACGTCTCTCCTCTTCATAAATTTATGTCGCATATACATCTACTTGGTATTTGATTTCTTTACCCTTTTGTTGATGAATTAACAGAAAGGGAGAGAGGATTTTAGAATTTATATATGCGTGTTGTTTATATTCAATTTATATATGTGTGTTGTTTATGTTCTATCCATAAATTTGTTTGGTGTCCAGAGCTTACATTAAATATCTATATGTTTTATGCGTTACATGAGTTAAGGGAAAGCTTTTACAAAACTTATCTTTAATCCATGCATATATAATTTTATGAGTTTTGTCATATAAAAATGGGGAAGATTGTTGGCCCGAACGCTTATCAGTCTAGTTTTGATGATGATTAACTCATGAAGTTATATTACTAATGATCTTGTGTTTATTAAAGTTTCAAATATTCAATCAAGATCTTAGTTGGTGTTTAACTTCAACGAAATATTCGAAGTTAAGTTTTAGAGCAAACACAAGATGAATTAAAAAATCAAGCTTAAAGATCGCATCCAGCACTCAAGATGGAGTCAACCTTAAGGATCGTCTTTAGATCAAGTCTACTTGGAAATGAAAATCTACAAGAAGACTTATGGTTAGAGTTTTATAAGTTTAGACCTTATGTAAGGTATAAATTAGTTTTGATTGCTCAAGCTCACATACACAAAATTTGTTATTGGTTTTTGATTTCGGCTTAACAAATATACATTTTGGTTTCATGAATAGATTTCATCAAAAATAATTTCATATTATTTTGTTTGTGTATTGGAGTATCCATATGCTATTGATATTCACATATATTTGAACAACTTATTTTTGTATCTAAATAAGATTTGGAAAAACAAAATTTCCAATTTTACAAGTTTTTGAAAAATACAATTTTGTTTTGAGATTGAATTTCTATATCCAAAAACGAGTTCACATGTTTGTAATATATGTTGATTTTTGATCATGCATATTTGTACTGCAATGTTTTAACATAAACTTATTGTGGAATTTATTGAGATCTATTGGCATTTAAATGGGGATTTAAAAAGATGTTCTATTTTAAATATATATATTTTGGGCTGAGCCAATCGACCGATGGCAAAGCTCATTTGCTCTGTCGGTCGACCAACGGTCGACCGGCATACACAGATGTGCATAACTAAATAGTATGGGAGCTTGGTGAACCAATCGGTCGACTGACAGCAGAGATCGGCCGACCGATCTATTGACCGTCCAACTCTGTAATGCTCTTAAGTTTCCTCGGTCGACCGATCTGTCGACCAGCATACCCCAACGGTAAAAAATTTGACTGTTGGCAGTCGACTGACAAGCCCATCTTGCCTGTATTTGACCCTAACGACTAGTTTCTCTTGGCCTATATATGAGGGTTTTGGGATAGTTTTTCTTCAAGATTTTACAAGAGTTTTAATCTCAGTTTTCTATTGCTCCATTGCCTATTTTCTAAGGAGTTTTCAACAAGTTTTTAAGCCTCAAATCTACACCTTTTTAATTGTTTCAATGTTTTGAAAAATCAAAGAAAACAAGTTTTGAGAAATTCATTTGTAGTTCTTCAAGTTTCTATATCTTTCAAGAAGTTTTTCTCAAGTGTTTTCTTTTGTGCTTCACTTTCAAAATCGTTATTTTCTCACAAGTTGAACTATTCATTATAAAATCTATCTTTTAAGATTTTGTATGGTGAGAGGTGTTATTTGTGATCTTTGATATCACCAAGTGTTGTAACCACTCTTTTACTTTGTGGTTTGCTTTTGTACCTTTCCTCATGTGTAGATGTGATTGCTTTGTGCATCAGCTTTGTACCTTGGCTTTGTGCCCACCTCTTGTGTAGGGGTTGTATCTTTTATGGAGTTCCTTAGTGAAGATAGTAGAAATCTTTCACGTGGTGAAGTCGGTGATGTAGAGCTTGATGCTCGAATCTTGAAACATATCTTTGTATTTGTGTTTGCTATCTCTCCCCCCTTAACTCTATTGTTATTTATATTTTGCATTACTTTTATCGCTCACCTATATATACATGTTTGATATTGTGCTTACACTAGTATTAATCCAAGAGAGCTGTTGAAGCACCTCAACTCTTAATCTAAAAGAATCTTGAGGAGAAGTTCTAGAGCCTTTCACCAGGAATTCGATTTCACTCTTTGAATATCAATCGTGATTAATTTTGTTAGTGTAAAAATTTTTAATTCCACATTATTTGTCATTAGATTAGCACTACATCTATTCACCCCCTTTTAGGTGTACTTTCAACTTTATTGTTGAAGCTACCATCTCTCAGTAGGTACAGAGGTTGAAGACCAAGGATGTATCATAGCGGGTGGAGATCGATATTACTTCACCCCCCCAGTTGGTTCGGTATCAGTTGGGATCCCACCGAATGTGACATCGGGTGGAGATCATATAGCCTTGATGGATACTGAATAAGTTGAATTAGTCGCAGCGAACAAAACAAAGTTGAATCCACGAAAGTGGGTAAAGAAAAGTGAATCTCAAATTGATGAGCTAGACAAGCTCAAATTGAAGACCATTGTTCTCCATGACGGTATTAGTAAAGAGGTTCATATGACTCAGCCAGTTAGGTTCGTTGCTGCGGATTCAGTTTTAGTTGCTTGAGCTCGATGAAACTCATTTGGATGAACTACAGATGGTTTGATCCAGTTGGACATGGGTACGTACGTAATCACATTGGTGCAGCCTGCTGGAACCGACATAATGCAATATTCTGTTCAGCTTAGATTTGAGAAATCTTCACCGAGGTGGAGAATTGTGAGGAGAGAGTGTAAAATTTTGTTAGTAAATTTTTTTTTAACTTATTGGAGAAGATAGCGCAGAGATTAGAGTTCAACGATGTAAGGTAGAAAATCAGATGTAGTCGAAAATAGAGGATCACCAACCATGCACAAAGCATCATGAAGAAAAAAGGAGGGTAGAGATCGATCACCTGATCGACCGTCCAAGAGGACATGGTCAGCAAAAGTAGGTCAGATCAACCGCCTCGTCGATATTGGCTCTGCACAGAACGTGGTCGATCGCCTAATTGAATGCATCGAGCTCAGTTTGCACTGCATAGAGCGCGATCAACTGCCTGGTAGACTGCACGCCGGATCTGGGTAGTTTCCTATTTAGATTCTGACTTCGTTTCTGATCTGATTTCAGATCTGTTGGTTTTCTTTTCTTCAAGGATTCTCTGGCTAGATAAAGAAGGGTATTGTCCCTAGTATTTATATCCTGTAATTGATTTATTAATAAGATCTCCTTCCCCTTCTAGCCCGAGGATGTAAACAATTGTCGAACCTCGTTAAATTTTATGTTCTCGCTTTCTTCTCTTTGTTTGCTTGTTCATGCAATTGGCGATTGTTCTCTGGTGTGTTGTTGTTCTCTATTGCTGGGATTCCAACCAGCACCACACATTTTTTTTTTCTCAGTTTTTATGGCAAATAAATAGTGTGGGGACATGAAAAGCTCATCGGGCTTACATATCAGAGCAAAAAATAAAATGGATTTTCGTCCACTTTTACTGAGAACTATCAGCCCCTTAGTGAAAAGGAGCCTAGTTTCTGTGGGGTGAGTGTGAAAGTGTTTGGGAGAGGACAAGGAAAGGTCTACTTCATCACAAGAGAGGTGGGGGAGGGTAGGGTGGGTTCGTTTGTTTTTGGGGTGGGGGAGTGTTTGAATTCACATGTGATGTATGTTACAAATGGGGTGACCAATTGAGTTATCCAAACAAGATTGTTAGTCTCAAGTGGAAAAGAGTTCCAACTGTGAGGCGAGCATTGAGTTCCCTCTTGGTAAAGGGTTGAGTTCCCTCTTGGTAAAGGGTAACACTTCCACGTGAGAGGTGAGGGACATTGACGTTGAGTCGTTAAGCCTGTAGAGGGGGGTATCAAGTTCCCCACTAGGACTTACTTAACGTGGGCTGCAATTTATGCGCCGACATGATGTTTAATATCCATGCTTTTATGAGACAAGTGACATGAGAGAGGATGAGAATGACTGTTGAGGGAAGAGAGGCATGTAGAAAAATCAAAAATAAAAAGTACAGTTGTAGACTTCAAGTCTCCAAGAGAGGTTATTAAATTTTACACGAGAAAGAACTCCAGTCGCGAACAGATATCAATAAAACACTGTTAGTTCATTGTGACCACAAGTTCAAGAAGAAGTTAAATAGAGTTGGCAATATATGTAATTTGTGATTAAAAAAAAAAATTACGTCCAAGCCAGATCACAAATTTAAGAATAACTTTCCATTGTAGATTCAAGTGATTTTATGACACTATTAGGTACCCAAAACTGATTCATCACAGTAAAAGAGTTCTACTACAAATGTGGATAAGTGAAAGAATTGGTTCATAAAGAATTCATCCTATAAAATACTACCACATGTACACTTTTGAAGCTTCTGAAGAAATATTTTAATCTTATTTCAGGTGTTTTTAACTGAAATAGTTAATCAAGGATGATGGCTGATCAGCATACAATAATCTGTCGGCAATTTTTAACTACAAATTAATCAGTTCTTTTACTTTGTCCCTTTTGTTGTCCCCCTTCAGTGGAATCTAGGATCTCTTTATCTTTCTTTTAATGTTCTTTTCTTAATCCCTCCACCGGACTCCTTTGCTCTCAATTGATTCGTTTATGAAAATTTTTCTAGTCAAAACAAAGTCCTATTTTAAGTCTTGGAAGTTCTACAAGCTCCAAGTTTGACCTATTGGAGTGAATTTGACATCTTGAGCGGTTAACTCATTAATGGATATAAAACCAAATAGACCGTACTGTCACCTTTTGATCAACAAATAAACAAATTAAAATATAGGTATATTGATGAAACTACACTAGTTCTATGAAATTAATAATACCAGATTATTATATAAATTAATCTAATTAATTAGTAAAAAAAATCTAGCTAGTTAGATCAGCAAATCAACAATCTTCTTTATTTTTTATTTTTCTTCCTAGTTAGATCGTCAATATTCAATGCTCAAAATATCTCGTTAATTAATTAACATGCCCCATTAAATTATTTAACTGGAGATTTTAACGATGAAATTTAACTCAAACAATCATAACCGAGTTCTAAAACAAATAGATACACACAAGCATTGCTAACTTTCTGAATATATTATCGATCCCACTCATCACAATCTCTAATACACAGATAGTGTTTATCCAGATGAATAATGCTAGTCCGACTCAGAGGCTACAGATTCCAGATTCGGTTTCCTGGTCGTAGATGCGGCCACTGTCATACAGATAGGTATGCAGAACCCTGAATCGGAGCTCAACACTAACATTAATGACTTTGATTTGTTAACTGATCAAGATGCAAGAACTAAGTTTAATATATACAAGACGATTGATATCATGGTTCATTTCTCTGCAGGGGGGAGGTGGGCACAATCTGCATGGCTTCAGTAGAATAGCAATGCAGAGGACTAGTTGACCGGTTGTCCTTGGATCTGCTGCCGGTTGGTCTCCTCTCTCTGTCAACCCTCAGCTGCATACACCCTTTTGAAGTAGGCCCAGACTCTCACCCATAGGGTTAGATGTGGGTCCAGCTCATGTGGGTCCTAGTGGTCAGTGATTGACTTAGAGAAGAGTTGGTCTGCATCTGGGTTTCTCGATCCCACGTGATTGCATGGCGGGGAGACTATGTTGCATGGCCTGCTCGCCATACGTCGACAACCCCTCGTGTCGTGTCGTATCGTGTCCCAAGTTTCATCGCGGGTTTATGTTATTAACACATGCGAATTGTGAAACTACTGCTCGATCACATGAGCAGGTTCACGGTACAGTTGTTTTAACCCTAAATTATATCGCTGAGTAAAATAGGGCAAGGGATTACGAGTGTCACTGTGACGACAGTAGTAAGATTTTATCACATCTTATTTGCCTAATTAGAAAAGAAAAAGAAAAGAAAAAAACAATCAAAGTAAATTATTTATGTAATAGTGAATTGCATAGCATTTAATTCTATTTTTTTTCTTCATAAGATTGTCGGGGTGACAGGAATCAGTAGGTGCATCGGGACATCCCAGCTATGCTGACACCTCTTTAGTACCCTAATCATCTAACTCATCCCAACATATTATTAATATCAAATAAAAAGTAACATACAAGAGTTTAATTCAAATGAAAATTAATAAAACCTAAAACTAGGTTTGCTACAAAAATCATCAAAAACTAAAGAAGAACAAAAAGTTGGAGCAGTCAATCATTAAGTAGGAGCAATAATACTGGAAGCCCTGAATACTAGACTATATGCAATCCGATTACCCTTCCGGTATATGTGAGTAACGACAAATTCCATCTGTATAAGATGACCCAAACATATTTCCCAAACAAGGCGTTACTTCCAATGGACCTGACGAGAGTGTGAATGAAGCAGAGCCACCGAGTAAGCTGAATCGCTCTCCAACGATAGTCCCCTCCAATTAAAAGTCCAGGTGTACTTAATCGCGTGGACAACAACAACCAACTCAGGCTCGAAAGCAAAGCAAATGTCAAGAGGAATATTAATGTAGCCTTTGATGAAGCCTCTGCATGTACGAAAGATGCCAACATAGTTAGTAAGACCCGAGCCTCCAAAAGCTACACAATTTGTGTTGACTTTAAGCAAACCCAAAGGGAAAAGGCGCCAAATGACCTCCAAAATGTGTGAGGCCTTAGTCGGATGGTCATCCACCTGAAGTCTCTGCAGAGCTAGGAGCTCATAAATAGAATTCTACATTGTGTTAGTCTGGAGTGAATTGACCTCACGAATTGACCTCCAAACCAAATCAAGGGTCCCAGCAAAACAGTCCAGCGTCCCCGAAATATAGCATGATTCGGAGCAATTATACTACTCAGGGAACGAAAATGATGCCAGCCAATAAAGAGATGAAGCTGAGTACTAAATGAGATCAGTATAGACTCCCTCCAAAGATCCAGAACTGACCCATCTAGATAAAGATGATGCCCAAAAGCAGAGGATACTGCATACCATATACATATAATGCCCCCGTCTTCCCCCTTTCGGTCCCTCCCTCCGTAAAATATGGACAACAATTTGTACGCACATGCCACATATATTCACATATACATATTTCCTCCTCTCTCTCCATAGCCCTTCCTCCAAGAACACACACACACACACGCACACGCATACACACACAACACACTTATATATATATATATATATATATATATATATATATATATATATATATATATATATATATATATATATATATATATATATATATATATATATATATATATATATATCTTTTTTGTCTTCCCCCTTCCGTAAACCTTCTCCATGCAATGCAATGTGCATACATTTATTGTAGTTGTAACGGACCCAGTTTTTAATCTCCTCAATTAATATAAACATCCTAATTACTCAACGGATTATCATAATCATTTCTAATTTTTTTAAAAATTTTGACAGCAGCTCCTCTGAATATACTACACTGCCCTGATATACAAGATATAACATATATAATTTCAACTAACAACAACCTACTTATCATCAAATAACATCCTGCCTTCAAGTCTCAACCACCATATAATAATATCTCACAAATATCAATTACTTTCATATGTAATTCACAATTTTGACTTGATATCGCCTACTTATATAATTACACAATAACATACGCTCGAGAGTATCCCTCTCGGTATCCACAATCAAACAGAAATTATTTTCCAAATCCAACTTCGGATAATGAGTGATCACAATTATCTCACTTCACGCATAATTATATATCAAGATTAACTATCTACAACATAATCTAGAGGATTCTAATTGAACATCTATTTCAAGCTGTAATCATATATATACACAACCCAACTACTCAAGGTTATGTCATCAATAAGTATATAAAAATAGTTATATCCCTGTAAAGTCCACTTCTATGTCCACACAACTAAAAGTCGACCCTTGTCTTTAACGCAACCTATAAACATATCAATCTCAGAAGAGGTGATCTCGACAATAGTGACTAGAGTAAGATAATGAATCTAAGGGATGATATGCATTTTCTATAAGAAGTATGAATTACGAAAAATAACTAAAACAAATCTGGAGGAAGCAAGAAAAACAATGAATTGATAACACTCCGCAAATAATCCTCTACCCAATTATTCTCATAGTCTTAAGGTCAGTCTGACTCTTTCAGTCATCTTGTCTCTTTAAGTTTATTTAATTACTTTTTTATATCTCACTGGGTCTAAATATTTTAGATTTATCAAAAGTTATTTATAGCTAATTTCTGCATTCCACTAGTGTATATATATTACATAATATACATGTATCTTATCTTTCACAAATGCTGGTACACATCATATTTAATCACATACATATATCACGCTTAGTGATACACATAACACACCTCATATTTATACATGTATATCATTTGCACTCCCCTTCCCTCACGAATGGATACAACATATAGTACATGTAGACTATATGTACTTCCCTTCCTCTACGAATGGGTACAATGCATAACACATGTATGTCATTCACACTCTCCTTCATGAATGGATACAACATATAACACAAGTATACCATTCGCACTCCCCTTCCTTAAGAATAGATACAAAACAAACAAACGCTACCAATAACCTCTGCTGATAACTCCGTCAATTCATCATCCATATACACATTTAATTTACATTCACATACACATTCATATTCATAATGATATTTCACACAAGAATTAAATTTACACAATTTTCATTGCATACACATCATGAGGATCAATTAATTGGAAGAACACAAATAACTAATTATATAATCATCCAATTATTATAATTTGACTCTCAGCTCATCAATTCTATTCTGAAGAAAAGCATATGATTCACTCTGTGTGTGTGTGTGTGTATGTGTGTGTGTGCAGTTTACAAGTTAACACTGCAGTGATCTATTCACATCATTGAATCAGTCGAGTTCCTGTTCACGTTATCGGTATCCAACCTGCTTGATTATATTACTCGTATATTTCTAATTAGTATAACAGTTATAGTCTACACATGTGGATCATGTGGATTGCTATACCGATCGCGATGTTTAAACTAACTAATTATCACATCCATGCACTCATTTTATGCGTGTGTGTGCGCGCGCGCGTGCACGCCAATATGTCCCACTTAAGCAACATCCATATACAATAAGTATGATATACGCATGATATTAATCATTCAACAATTCATCCAATGATTATCTACACCTCTATCACATATAGTCTTATTTTATACAATTAAGTCTTGTAAATAAGATACTAATTTTATACATTCAATATTCAATTATCGTATTGGACAAATTTCAATTTCTTATTCAGAGTCTTATCATACTTGTTAATTATAGATAGTCCACTAAATTCCAATCAAGTTCATCCCCAATTTCATTTTACCGGAGGTAATACTTAAGATTGAGGAGTGAGTTGTTCACTAATTTAAGTCTAAATTGCAAGTTATTTATAGTTCATAAAATTTCATATCAGACGCTTCTTTGTCAAGAATTATCATTTTTAGTTTCCGAGAAAATTCTTGTAATAATTTATCTACATATACCCGTTACCCATACTAGAGTTATGTCACATAACATATTGTTTCAACCCATTATCAGTAATCTGAAATCTGATTTCATTAAATTTCTACTCAATAAGAGTGTGTATGTGTGTGTATATATCTCAAATCACATATAATTTATATCAATATGAAAATATATATTGAGAAATGTTTCCTAAATCATAATTAATAGTTTACAATTTGTTATCATGTTTATCAAGTTTATTTGAGACTTAAGAGAGTGGAGATTTTGCAAGACCAAGACGCGGTGCGACATAAGCATTTCTCACTCAGGAGTGGGTGCAAACATGAGGGCTACAAGCTTAAATTTTAAGCTGTCTCAAGATGATATACTCCATGTAAATTACTGCTAGAATGGAAGGAAAGATTCAGTGTAAGAAAGTGAATTTTTATAACCTCTTATTAACTCATTTCTAATCATACTTAAGTAAATAAATACTCTAACACTTGTGTATGTATTGTTAAGTGAATCGATCTGACAACTATCAATATCATCGATCTAATTGGCCAGGTCGACGAATATCAGGTGGGAGGTTTTTCATTCAGTAGCACGCTCCTTAATTACATAACCATCTTTCAATTACCTTCCTTAGTTAAACACCAATTACACTAGTATTAGTCAGTCTCAATATACAGTAATATTTATGAGCATAAATTTTTCAGTACAACTCCTGTATAAGAATGTTAGTTCACTTATACAGCAATTGGAGTAAGGTACGCATGTAGCGAAACTCCTTAAGACAGTTACGTCCCCCGCTTCGGTATTAACGGGTTACTGGACGCTGGTCTCCCAAGATACAACACTCCTTCATGGTATGTAGATAGCACTATCAAATCATCGTACGGTCGAACCTTAATTAATCAGTACCTTCACAGAATTTCAATACAGCAGGAGGAAGACAAATTTTAAGGAGAATATTTGCCTTAACTTTGGAGGATTATCCACTGTAGAGAAAGGAGAGAGAGAAGAATTAATGTCTTAAGAAGACAGAGATTCGGATAACAATTCTATTTAATAATTTATTGAATTTTCTAAGCCTTCTTTCAGAACAAATCTTTTCTTTAGATTTTTCTTACTAAAATCTGAGTTTTCAGACTGATTTCATTTTCAGTTCTGAATTCTATAATAGGAGATGGGAAATGCTTTCGATGTTTGTTTAGAATCACGGAAAGGAGCACTATTTATAGCGCTCTTGAAAATCCGTTGGAGAGCAGAGTCGTCCAAGAACAGTTGGGATGATTTTTGTCTGAACCGTTGTAACTGTTCCAGATAGGAACTATGAGTTCGGGTAGCGGAGCAGGTCAAGACCCTTTGTAGCATTGCACCCATGTGGCCCAGTTCAAAAAGAACCGGACCGAGTTGGACCCAGACCCAGACCCAGACCTGGACCTGGTACCGCCCGGGCGGGCGGCGGCGGCGCGCGAGCGCAAGCATGGTTTCCCACAATCGCGCGTGAAAACTCCAAGTACCCAAAGGGCGCGCCCTTTGTTTTCATTTTTCTCTATTTATACACTTCAATTGTCCATCCTATTTCAATGCGGGACTAAATACTTTTAACTATCTTTAATCCCCTTTAGCTTTTGAATTAGGTAAACTTCAGAGTTGAATATCTCATTCATTCTAAAACGGAATTAAATATGTAAATATACCACATTCATCCCCAATGGAAGGATAATACGCTCCAACCATTAACTGGTTGATTCTATCAATGGGTCATATCTTAATTCAGCTCAAAGATTCATGTTTTAATTCTTCATTTTTCCAACAATCCCCCACAATGAATAGAGATTCAAGGAATTAACACACAAAGAGACTGACTCTATAGTGAAAGGTACTTTAGAAAAGAAACTGTATCTGGATAGGTGAATTAGGTCTTGAACCTTCCATAGCGAAAATTTTATCAGACTTACTGGCTAATCAGTAAACTAAGTCTTAAACTGTCAGCCGTTATTGTAAGCTAAGTCAACAAGCTTCACATGGTAACTTTTCAAAATCAACTTTAGCTCTCAGTTGTGTCCATTTTTGCCAGGTATATTCTTAGTTTCAGAGAGTATCTTTAGAGAATAACAGCCTTCATAGAGATTCCCAAATAGCCGACCCAGCTATATACTCACATAGGTGATCATCCTATTAAGAGTAGTCTACTCTACCCCACTTGTTTTGATAATAAGATATAGGCATTATTAAACGCATTAAGATAATTATTAATCCAGTTGTAGAAAGCATTTAGTTTCACCACAAGAGTAGGTTGGAATCAAGCTCCTAAGTGCTTACTCGCAGAGTCAATCATAACTAGTTTTTCCTTTTGAACTTAGTCCGAGGGATCTCCAATCGCTAAGTGAGATTTTCATTAAGCTGACTCAGTAAGATTAGGCTTTTAAACCCATTCTCCTTGATGCATAGTTTATATGCTCTCTACTTAAACCTTTAATAAACGAATCTGCCAAGTTATCTTTTGATGATACAAAGTCAATAGAGATAAGTTCATTTGAGAGCAACTGCTTAACAGTATTATATCTAAGACGAATATGTTTAGACTTACCGTTATATATAAAATTTGGTGCCCTATATATCGCTGCTTGATTATCGTAGTGAATGCATATGGCGGGCATTGACTTTGGCCATAATGGTATATCTTTTAAAATTGTTGAACCATTCTGCTTCTTGTCCAGCCTTGTCTAAGGCTATAAATTTGATTCCATTGTGGAACGGGCAATACATACTTGTTTAAAAGATTTTCAGGATACTGTTGTGCCTCCAAGAGTAAATACGTATCCACTAGTTGGTTTTAATTCTTCAGAATCTGCAATCCAATTAGCAGCTGTATCCTTCAAGCACAGGGGACTATTGTCCATATCTCAAGGCATATTCCTTGGTATGCGATACGTAACCTAATACTCATAGTAAAGCAGTCCAATGATCATCACTAGGATTACTAATGTATCTGATTAATTTGCTTACAGCATAAGGAATATCGGGCCTAGTGCAATTCATTAAATATATTAGACTTTCGATAATCTGAGAATACTCCAACTGTCGTACTCAAGTTCATGTATTCTTGCAAAGGTGAATGTATGGGAGAAAAGGATTTGAATTTCCTTTTATCCCATGTGTTGGCCCGGAGGCCTTCCTCTCTAGTTTTGATGATGATTAACTCATGTAGTTATGTTTACTAATAATCTTGTGATTTTAGTTTCAGATCATTAATCAAGATATTAGTTGGTGATTGCTTCAAAAAGAGGAGTTTGGAAGCCTTCACTTGGTGATTCCCGAGCCGAGCATCAAGATCATTCATAGCCATGCTCGTTGGATCACGTTTGGGATCGAGTCGGCTTGAAGATTGAAGATCTTCAAGAAGACTTAGGTATCCTAGTTTTAGTTTAGTGTGTTTAGATCCATTTGTAAAGCTTAGAATAGTTGATATGCTCAAGTGCACAACACACACGTTTTATGGTTTTTCGGTTTTTAGTTTAACCGATATTTGTTTTCATGAATAGATTGATCAAAACAAGTTTAATTGGTTTATGTATAGTAGATTCATTCTATACATGCATGCTTAACTTTTAAACAAACTTATTTTAACTTTCCTATTCATGTGTTGAAAAATATAAGTTTGATAAAATACAAGTTTTGGTTTTTGGTAAAAATGTTTAAACACAAAAATAGTTTCATATGCTTGATATTTGAGCTAAACTTTTTATCACATGTTTATATATCAATGCAAAATATTAAAACTATTTTTGGGGATTTTTAGAAGTTTTTAAAGAATTTTTAGAAATATTTTAACATGTTTTTTGACCCAGTTTCTGACCTAGAACTGTGCTGACAGGCCAGGCCGGTCGACCGGGCGGTCGACCAACGTGAACAGACCTGTGCACGTCTGCTGGCACAGTGGGCCGGTCGGCCGGTCGGCCGACCGGATCAGAGAGCCTTGCTCTCTGTATCTGGGCGGTCGACCGAGCGGTTGACCGGAGCAGAGAAGTCTGCTCTCTGTATCTGGGCGGTCGGCCGTGCGGTCGACCGGATGCCCCAACGGTCACATTTATGACCGTTGGCGGTCGACCGCAAGCCTGTCAGGCTGCCAGATCAGCCTAACGGCTAGTTTTCTGTTTGGGCTATAAATACCCCATCTCTTTGGGGATTTGAATAAGACTTTTGACAAGAAAAATTTCAGTGTTTCTCTAGTGTTTAAAATAAGTTTTCAAAAGTTTTTTTGTGCCAAAGATCAATCTTATTTGTTTTAAGTGTTTTGTTTATTTCAAAGAAATTAGGGTTTTGGGAATTAGTTTTTGATCCAAACTTCTATATTTATTTTGGTGTTTTCCCAAGAGAATTTCTTTGATCAAAACACTTGTTTTTTCACACTTGAGCTTATCTTCTATCCTACTCTATTAGGATCTTTGTTTTGTGGAAAAGAGATTGTTTGAGGTTGTTGTAGCCTCCAAGTTGTACACCCCTTGCTTTTGTTGTATCCCTCTTTGGTAGAGGTTGATCGGGTGATTGGTTTGCTCCCTCTTTGGTAGAGGTTGAGGCTTTTGGTTTGCTCCCTCTAGTGAGAGGTGGAGATTGGTTGCAACCCTCTTCGGTAGAGGTGTTTGTGGTTATTTGGCTATGGGCCTACCCCTCGGTTGTGAGGCGGTGTTTGAGAGAGGAGTTCGGTACTCCTATTGTTGTAACAAATCCTCCTCGGTGGAGGTTCCCTCGGTGGGAGTATAGTGGATTAGAAATCCTTCTCGGTGAAGGCGGGGATGTAGAGCTAGAGGCTCGAACCTCGAAACATATCTTGTCTTTGCGTTTGATCCATTGTCTCTCAACTCTATCTCTTTTATTTGTGCATTGTATTATTCATATTGCCATATCATTCATACTTGTGTTGTGCCTTGCATATATTCATATTGCTTATTCATTATATGCTTGGTTGTTTGTGTGTGCCTCACTTGTACTTAACCACAAGAGCTTCATATAGCACCTCAACCCATATCTAGGGGAATCAAGAGGAGTTAGTCCAGAGCCCTTCACGGGGAATTCGGCTACACTTGTGTGTTGCATTAAGTGTTTGTGCAAATTTGTTTTAAGCTTCCGCATTTAGCACATTTAGTTTCTAGATTAGCATTATCAGCTATTCACCCCCCTCTAGGTGATTTACACCATGATCCTTGAATCTTTTCTATCATCTTGTCCACGTAACGAGATTGAGATAGAGTGATTTCATCTGGTGTTCTTAAGATTTTAATTTCTAAAATTATATCAGCAAACCCCAGATCCATCATATCAAAATTATTGGGGAACATTTTTTTAGTGGACTTAATAACTTCAATATTAGTCCCAAGTATCAGCATGTCATCTACATATAGACAAACAATGATATATGCATCTCCAATTATTTTAGTGTATACACACTTATCGCATTCATTGATAGTGAATCCATCTTTGATCATGACACTATCAAATTTCTCATGCCATTATTTTGGACCTGTTTTAGATCGCATAAGGATTTTACCAATTTACACACTTTGTGTTCTTGGCCCTTGACTATAAATCTTTCAGGTTGTTTTATATATATTTCTTCATTTAATTCACCATTGAAGGATGCAGTCTTGACATCCATTTGATGAATATCTAAGTTGTGCAATACTGCAATCACAATTAACATCTGAATGGAAGTTATTCTTGTTACTGGTGAATAAGTATCGAAGTCTCAAGCTCTTCCTTTTGTCGATAACCTTTGGCTACTAATCTAGTCTTGTACTGATCAATAGATCCATCGGGTTTTAATTTTTTTTAAAATCCAATAACTCCCAATTGGTTTACTGTCAGGAGGCAAGTTAGCCGATTCTCAAGTATGAATGTTTAGGATTTTCGCTATATATAACTTCTTTCCACATTTGTACTTCTGGTGTTGACATAACCTCTTTAAATATTTGAGGCTCGCTTTCAATAGCATATGCTATGAAATCCGGACCAAAAAATTTTGAGATTCTTGATCTCTAACTTCTTCTTGGTTCAACTTCCACATTATCAATTGGTTCCTTGGAGATTTCGTCCCTGATCGCCATCTCATGTGTTCTTTTCCCAGAAGTCTTCTCTTCTTTCCGTTTGCATGGAAAGATGTCTTCAAAAACATAACATCTTTAGATTCGATAATCATGTTTATATAAATATCTGGTATTTCTGATTTATGTACCAGAAATCTATAAGCACTGTTATTCAAGGCATAACCTATGAATATACAGTCCATTATTTTTGCTCCTAACTTAGTTTTTTTAGGCAGTGGTGCTAGTGCCTTTGCAAGACACCCTTATATTTTGAGGTAATACTAGAGGTGCCCTTCCATGCCATAACTCAAATGGTATAATACTAAGTTTCTTATGGGGTACTATATTTAGAATATAATTTGCAATTAACAGAACTTTCCCACATAAGTTCTGTGGAGCTTCAGAACTTACGAGTATGGAATTGACCATCTCCTTCAAAGTTTGGTTTTTCTGTTCACCAATCCTATTTTGCTGAGGAGTATATGATGCTGTAGTTTGATGGATTATACCAAATTTAGCACATAACTCACTAAGTTCATTTGATTTATATTTCTCCGCCTCAATCGGATTTTAGAATCTTTATATTCTTGTTAAGTTGATTCTCAACTTTGGCTTTGTATGTTAAAAACATATTCATTACCTCATCCTTACTGTTTAGAAGATACACATAACAATATCTTATACAGTCATCAATAAAAGTAATAAAATACTTTAATCGCCTCTTCTTGGTGCAAATTTAAAGCCACACAAGTCGCTATGAATTAATCCTAAAGATTCTATATTTCGATTAATTGAGTGAAATGAACTTTTTTCAAACTTGGCTTCAATACAAATCTCACACATGCAAATTTCTTTCAAGTTGAGTTTAGGAATATATCCTAAATTAGACAAGTTTTGCAGGGACTTATAATTTACATGCCCTAATTTAGCATGCTATAAAATAGGAGACTCAAGCAAATAAACAGAAGATTTTCCTTTATTTATGAGCTTTGGGTACAAAAAAATGGACCTTTTGTCTACTACAGTAACATTGACCTTAAATCGGCCATCAACAAGATAACCCTTACCTACATACATCCCACCCTAAGTGAGTACAAACTTATCTGATTCGAAAACTATTTTAAAACCTTTCTTACTAAGGATTGATCCAGAGATCAAATTCTTGCGGATATCTGAAACATGTAGTACATCATTCAGAGTGAGCTCCTTTCTAGATATCCACTTTAGGATGGCCTTTCCTTTTTCCTCGACCTTGAAGACAGCTGAGTTGCCCATGAAGAGTTGCTCATATTGCTCTAGTTTTTAATATTTAGAGAATAATAATTTCTCAGAGCAGATGTGTCGAATAGCCCCAGTGTCTACCCACCAATGCTTATTTTGGTTGTCAGATTTACGTCTAACACCGCAGCTGATAGGCTTGGCGACGCATAGTCGGTCAGGTTTGCATGTGGATGGTCCTTCTTGTTCTTTTTGGGACGACTGCGACATTCATTCGCCTTGTATCTCTCTTTATTACAGAAGTAGCAAGTTCTCTTGAAGCAATTGTTTTTCCTTCTTGGACCTTACCTTTGTACCCTTAGGTAGTCTTTTTCCGCTTCAAGCCTTTAGAAGTAGACGCTTTCCCCTTTTAATCTTCAATCACAATGGCCTGGGCTTCATAGGAGTTCTTGTTGCTACTTTTCTTAAATTTTCGGTTGTCCTCTTCAATCTGAAGCCTCACAATGAGATCCTCCAACTTCAGCTCCTTGCGCTTGTGCTTCAGATAGTTCTTGAAATCTCTCCACGCATGTCGGAGTTTCTCCATGATAGTAGCAACCTGAAAAAATTCAGGTAGTGTAACGCTCCGATCCGGCGGATACGGAGACGTTACTGCGACGTATATACGCAGGTCAGAAATACCCTCACGTATATACGCTAAGCATCAGTACAGGTAAGAATCAGAGTACGGAAGCAAATGGTGCATTATACATTCCAACATATGAGTACAATTACAAAGTTATCACCAGAGGTGATAAATATTACAAGAATATTACATCACTGATAGGCGCAAATGCGAGAATACAAAGAGATGTACATGTATGAACAGTATAAAGCACTCCCGAGTTTACAAAAGGAAAACTCGAGAGGCGCACAGGGGGCCTGGAAAGATAAGGCTCCAGACGGTCTGCTGGGGATCCATGCTTTAGCTGCGCCACTCTAATCAGCAACTGGGGAATCCACACGCTCCAAGCTCCATGACTTGGACATGAGGATCCAGGGGAGTCAAATAGAACTCCTCAGGCGAGTGGTGATACGAATGCTGAGAAACCTGACGGTCTCAACTCACTTCTCTTTCGAGATAGTGAGAGACCGGAGGCTGAGAAACCTGACGGACTCAACTCACTTCTCTTTCGAGATAGTGAGAGACCAGAGGCTGAAGGGTCCGGAAGCCAAGAACGCTCGGGGTTTAAGCGCACTCTCGGTGGCTACCAGCCATCCCAGGAGTGGGCAGAAACCCAGAGTCCAACGACCACGAAGGGTTGGCCACACATGGTATAAAGCAGTAAAATACATCACAGGCATGGTATATGTACAAGAATTAAACTACCCTAATACAAGCATTCGTTACAGAGCAATACATATCCAGTCATTGGCACTCGGCCATACACAAATATAGGGACCCAGCCCAATACAAAATACATTTAAACATGGAATAGAATACATGTCGACCCGACAAAGCGGGGAAATCCAAATGGAGGCGAGGACACTCGCCTAAAGCTCCAGAAAGGCCGAAAACTAAGAAATCCCGGGAACTCGCGCACGCGCCATATAATAAAATATATATATATTTAGAGAGAGAAAGGGAGGAGGAGAGAGAGAAAGAGTTAGAGAGAGAAACCTAGAGAGGGAAAGGGAGATTTCTAGAGAGAGAAAATCTTAGAGAGAGAAAGGAGGGAGATCTAAAGAGAGAAAGAGATTAGAGAGAGCAGGGAGAGAATTTGGAGAGAGAGACAGTTAGAGAGAGAGAATTTGAAGAGAGAGTAAGAGAGTTGCTTAGAGAGAGAGAGAGATGAGAGAGAGAGGAGAGAGAAAAAAGGGAGGGGACTGTTGCCCCCCCTCACAGCCGTCCACGGCCAGGCCAGGAGGCCTGGTCGTGGCCCTGTCAGGACCGGTGCCGGCGGCCCTCCGGTGGCCGCCGGCCAGGGGTGGCCGCGCCGGCCACCCCAAGGGGAAGAGAGAGAGAGAGAGATCCAGGGAGAGAGAGAGAGAAGTGGGGGCAGAGGGACTGCTGCCCCCCTCAACCTCTGGTCACGGCCTGGCTTTGCCAGGCCGTGGCCAGGCCAGCCCTGGCCATGCGACCAGGGGCGCCAAGGGGGCGGCGCTAGGGGCGGCGCGGCCAGACAGGGGCGGCCACGCTGGCCGCCCAAGTAGGGGAGAGGGAAAAAGAAAAAGAAAGGAAAAGGAAAAGGAAAAGAAGAAGAAAAAAGAAGAAAAGGAAAAGAAAGGAAGGGCTCGCCGGAGTCGCTGGGTGGCGACGGAGCCTGGCCGGAGGTGTCAGCGTTGATGGTGGTGGTGGTCAGTTCTTGGGGAGGAAGAGAGAGAGGGAGGTGGGAGAAATTGAAGGGTGGAGAAGAAAGAGGAGGAGATAGAGAGAGAGAATTGAGGGAGAGATTAGGAGGTGAAATGAGAGAGGGGGAGAATTTTGGGGAAAGAAGGAGGAGGAGGAGGCGGTCGCTGGCGCCAGGAGAAGGAGAAGAAAGAAGGAAAGAAAGAGAAAAAGAAAGAAAAAAGGAAAGGAAAAGGAAAGGAAAAGGAAAAGGAAAAGAAAATAAAAAGAAAAAGGAGAAGATATTTTGGAGGGTTGTGTGGTGGAGGAATTTTTGGGGAAAAAGAAAAAATGAATATAGAGGAAAAGGGAGTGGATGGGAAAAATGGGAAAGGAAAGAAAAAGAAAAATAAGTTAGATGATATTCCGGATCTGGGAAAATCCCAAAACATCGAAAATGCTGGAAAATTGGACTGATCCGGAAAGGTCTCGAAAAATTCTTAAAAATAATAAATATTATTTTAAGGTATATGGTGAAATTGATTTTCAGAAATAAAATCCCATTTTCAAATTAAAAATCCGGAAGTCAACCGCCGATACCGGTCTACACCGGGTCGGCCGGATTTTGATAAATTCTGAAAAATCTCAGAAAATGTATTAAAGAATAAAATATGATTTTAAGAAGTAAAATGAAAGTGGAATTCAGAAATTCAATTCCGATTGTAAACCAAAAATCCTGGAACCAACCAGCGATACTGGCCGACACCAATCCGGTGGAATTTTGATAAATTCATAAAATCCTCAGAAAAAGTATTTAGATAGGAAATGTGATTTTAAGAAATAATATAAAAAGACATTTCTAGTAATTCCAATCTGTTTGTAAATTAAAAATTCAGGAATCGGTCAGCGGTGTTGGTCGACACCGGTTTTGAAGATTTACAACTTAATTCAGGAAAATTCCAGAAAATCATAGAAAATCTAAAATATTGGAAAACGATGTTTAAAACTAAAATCGGTCAAATCTAAATACCAGAAAGACCAAATCGAGTAATACCCTATGATCGGGTCCTCGGTTTAGACTAGGGCTGACTCCGAGTCCGTGAATCCGGATCCAAGACAAAACGATCATATAAATAATTCATAATACAAAACAAATACAAGAAGTAAATCGAAAAATACGATCGAAAAATCTGAATACGCAACTAAGTACGTATTCTAAGAGCGGGGTGCTACAATCCATCCACCTTACAAAAAATTGCGTCCTCGCAATTTCGATAAGGGGTAAATTAAACACAAAGGGGACATGGACGGGAATTATACCAATTAAGATATGAAGCACTATAGGTAGGGCTCTCAAGTTGACTGAACAATGATCAGAATATAGACATCCTCTGCACTTCCGGCTGTATAAATCTTTGAACAATGCAGAATATTACTGACTGATAACATAGCTTTGCAATAGAATTTCCGCTGTACTGCATACTTAATGTCGCTCCAAGAATTAGCCAGAATACTGAAGATAAAGAAAACCCTGATAATACTGAGCATAAATAAAGAAGACCGATAGTTAAGAATTCCGAAGACCAGGCGATCACTCCGAAGACTATAGCCAATAATAGAGAATAACTGTAGAAAAACCTGAACACCGACTTCTGAAAGATAACCCGATCGTGGATCAATCCTGAGAATACCCGAACTTCAAAGAGTTGGCCGAAGATATAATAGCTTCATTCAGAATCAGTTGCTACCTCTCTAGTCTATTCATATCTTAAGTTGGTATAAAGGCTTCGAAAAACCAAAATAGGGGAAAGATGGAAGGGATTAAGAATCAAAGGAAGAATGATCAAGAATCTGCACTTGTAGTTGGAGTGTATAATCAGGACTCATACATTCCAGTTGCAAATTTCTTTACCATTAATTTGCCGTCTGGACGTACTGAGGATGTGAGAGCCTAGGCTCTGATACCATCCTGTAACGCCCCGATCCGGCGGATACGGAGATGTTACTGCGACGTATATACGCAGGTCAGAAATACCCTCACGTATATACGCTAAGCATCAGTACAGGCAAGAATCAGAGTACGAAAGCAAATGGTGCATTATACATTCCAACATATGAGTATAATTACAAAGTTATCACCAGAGGTGATAAATATTACAAGAATATTACATCACTGATAGGCGCAAATGCGAGAATACAAAGAGATGTACATGTATGAACAGTATAAGGCACTCGCGAGTTTACAAAAGGAAAACTCGAGAGGCGCACAGGGGGCCTGGAAGGATAAGGCTCCAGACGGTCTGCTGGGGATCCATGCTTTAGCTGCGCCACTCTAATCAGCAACTGGGGGAATCCACACGCTCCAAGCTCCATGACTTGGACATGAGGATCCAGGGGAGTCAAATAGAACTCCTCAGGCGAGTGGTGATACGAATGCGAAGTGGCGAGCAGAGATAAGCACACGTGTAACGATAAAACCAAATCATAATCATGCATTGAAAACCGTGTCGTGAGCATAAGCATACAGGAGCAAGTAGACATAGAACAAGTGATATCAAACAGGGAGTACTCATGGTATGATAAGATAAGAACAGGAGACTGGTGGAATAGAATACGGGTGGTGAAACCGGGTGTAAGCAAGTATAGTATAATAATCATAAAACCGGAAATCCGAAGTAAAACCCGATACAACCAATCATGACAAAGCATACCACAGGTCCATAGCTGGCATCTTTTATTATTATTATTATTACTCGTCCTACCCTGATGTCTAGATATGTGAACTAGCATCCAAGCACACATATATCCACATCTGAGTAAAGCAAGGTTGTTATTGGAAACCAACGGGGGTATCAACGAACAATGTTTACAGTGGGTCCCGTACATACCCGGGACCACGGCCCAGGATTGTTCCGTTGCTTGGTGGACGGAACCTGCCGCAAGGCGATCAGGAGGGTCTTATAGGATGCCCTTATCAAGATGGTACCAAGAAGGAGGGAGCCAGCACTCCCCTCGGTCGCCTGGAGGCCCACAGGTCAGACCGAAAGTTTTAGTTGCACAACATGCCTAGTACCACTGTAAACACAACATGTATTGATAGCCGCAAGTTTCCCCCGACCCGATGTAAGTTGTCCAGTTTTATGGTTTATTATGTAATTATCAATTTACGGGAATAGTAGGTGCAAGACATGATCAGGAGTTCAGGAGTACATGAGTACTGCTGATTCAGGTCACTGTATATATAATACAGGATAACAAGTACAAGATTCAAGTCACTGCATGTAATGCAGGATAACAAGTATAGTATTCCCGTAAATGTGATAATCACAGGTCAAGTATTAATATGTCAAGAGGCAAGTATATCATGTCGGGTGTCAAGTGATAGCATGACAGGAGGATGATATTTGGCAGGTGACCAATCATGTTAAGAGATTGTTATTAGTCCAGTGGCAAGTCATGCCATAACAAGAGGTCTTGCCAAGAAGTAGCATGTCTGGTGTCAGGTGATAACACATCAGTTGACAGGTGATACAAACAGGTGTTAAATAGTAGCATGTAGTTGACAGGTCTGAAGTAATGGCATGGCAAGTGTTAACACATCAGGTAAGTACATGGCATGTGATAGAATAGTAGCTGAGCACAACCAAGCGGAGCTGAGCAAGCTGGAGACACAGACATCAAACAGTATTTAACACTGGAGCGTCTGGCAAGGTTGCCGGGATAACTCGGCTTACAGTACGAGTAGAAAATCCGGCAGCTTCTCGCCTAGATGAATCTAGTGGTAAAGCGATGAACGCTGATCATGATAACCAGGCGGAGCTGAGAGACCTGACGGTCTCAACTCACTTCTCTTTCGAGATAGTGAGAGACCGGAGGCTGAGAAACCTGACGGTCTCAACTCACTTCTCTTTCGAGATAGTGAGAGACCGGAGGCTGAGAAACCTGATGGTCTCAACTCACTTCTCTTTCGAGATAGTGAGAGACCGGAGGCTGAAGGGTCCGGAAGCCAAGAACGCTCGGGGTTTAAGCGCACTCTCGGTGGCTACCAGCCATCCCAGGAGTGGGCAGAAACCCAGAGTCCAACGACCACGAAGGGTCGGCCATGCATGGTATAAAGCAGAAAAATACATCACCGGCATGGTATATGTACAAGAATTAAACTTCCCTAATACAAGCATTCGTCACAGAGCAATACATGTTCAGTCATTGGCACTCGGCCATACACAAATACAGGGACCCAGCCCAATACAAAATACATTTAAACATGGAATAGAATACATGTCGACCCGACAAAGCGGGGAAACCCAAATGGAGGCTAAGACACTCGCCTAAAGCTCCAGAAAGGCCGAAAACTAAGAAATCCCGGGAACTCGCGCACGCGCCATATAATAAAATAGATATATATATATTTAGAGAGAGAAAGGGAGGAGGAGAGAGAGATAGAGTTAGAGAGAGAAACCTAGAGAGGGAAAGGGAGATTTCTAGAGAGAGAAAATCTTAGAGAGAGAAAGGAGGGAGATCTAGAGAGAGAATTAGAGAGAGCAGGGAGAGAATTTGGAGAGAGAGACGATTAGAGAGAGAGAGAATTTGAAGAGAGAGTGAGAGAGTTGCTTAGAGAGAGAGAGAGGAGAGAGAGGAGAGAGAAAAAAGAGAGGGGGCTGTTGCCCCCCCTCACAGCCGTCCACGGCCAGGCCAGGAGGCCTGGCCGTGGCCCTGTCAGGGCCGGCGCCGGTGGCCCTCCGGTGGCCGCCGGCCAGGGTGGCCGCGCCGGCCAGGGGTGGCCGCGCCGGCCACCCCAAGGGGAAGAGAGAGAGAGAGATCTGGGGGGGAGAGAGAGAGAGGTGGGGGCATAGGGGCTGCTGCCCCCCAACCTCTGGTCACGGCCTGGCTTTGCCAGGCCGTGGCCAGGCCAGCCCTGGCCATGCGGCTAGGGGCGCCAAGGGGGCGGCGCTAGGGGCGGCGCCGCTAGACAGGGGCGGCCACGCTGGCCGCCCAAGTAGGGGAGAGGGAAAAAGAAAAAGAAAGGAAAAGGAAAAGGAAAAGAAGAAGAAAAAGAAGAAAAGGAAAAGAAAGGAAGGGCTCGCCGGAGTCACTGGGCGGCGGTGGAGCCTGGCCGGAGGTGTCAGCATTGATGGTGGTGGTGGTCAGTTCTTGGGGAGGAAGAGAGAGAGGGAGGTGGGAGAAATTGAAGGGTGGAGAAGAAAGAGGAGGAGATAGAGAGAGAGAATTGAGAGAGAGATTAGGAGGTGAAGTGAGAGAGGAGGAGAATTTTGGGGAAAAAAGGAGGAGGAGGAGGCGGTCGCTGGCGCCAGGGAAGGAGAAGAAAGAAGGAAAGAAAGAGAAAAAGAAAGAAAAAATGAAAAGGAAAAGGAAAAGAAAATAAAAAAGAAAAAGGAGAAGATATTTTGGAGGGTTGTGTGGTGGAGGAATTTTGGGGAAAAATAAAAAAGGAATATAGAGGAAAAGGGAGTGGATGTGAAAAAATGGGAAAGGAAAGAAAAAGAAAAATAAGTTAGATGATATTCCGGATCTGAGAAAATCCCAAAACATCGAAAATGCTGAAAATTGGACTGATCCGGAAAGGTCTCAAAAATTCTTAAAAATAATAAATATTATTTTAAGGTACATGATGAAATCAATTTTCACAAATAAAATCCCATTTTCAAATTAAAAATCTGAAAGTCAACCGCCGATACCGGTCTACACCGGGTCGGCCGGATTTTGATAAATTCTGAAAAATCTCAAAAAATGTATTAAAGAATAAAATATGATTTTAAGAAGTAAAGTGAAAGCGGAATTCAGAAATTCAATTCCGATTGTAAACTAAAAATCCTGGACCAACCAGCGATACTGGCCGACACCAATCCGGTGGAATTTTGATAAATTCATAAAATCCTCAGAAAAAGTATTTAGATAGAAAATGTGATTTTAAAAAATAATGTAAAAAGACATTTCTAGTAATTTCAATCTGTTTGTAAATTAAAAATCCAGGAATCGGTCAGCGGTGTCGGTCGACACCGGTTTTGAAGATTTACAACTTAATTCAGGAAAATTTTAGAAAATTATAAAAAATCTAAAATATTGGAAAACGATGTTTAAAACTGAAATCGGTCAAATCTAAATACCAAAAAGACCAAATCGAGCAATACCCTAGGATCGGGTCCTCGGTTCAGACTAGGGCTGACTCCGAGTCCGTGAATCTGGATTCAAGACAAAACGATCATATAAATAATTCATAATACAAAATAAATACAGAAAGTAAATCGAAAAATACGATCGAAAAATCTGAATACGCAACTAAGTACGTATTCTGAGAGCGGGGTGTTACAGGTAGAATCATACCTTCAGCCTCTATCTCATGCAAGATTAGTTGAAATTTTTACACCTGACTGATCATAGTTTTGCTGTCCACCATTTTATACTCCAAAAATTGTCCTACGATGAACTTCTTGGTACCGACATCCCCAGCCTTGTACTTCTTATCAAGACTGGCCTATAACTTTTTTGCCTTTGTGATAGGACTGTATACATTATAAAGAAAGTCACCTTTCGTCCATGCATCAACTGCAAGGACTGAGTCCTGATCAGTTCCGGGTTCCGGTGGATCTTCTTACAGGAATTTGTCTTAATGCAGAGTGGTCAAGTAGAGGAGCATCTTCTGTTTTCACCTCTTGAATTCAGCGCCATCGAATTTTTCTGGTTTCTCTGGCTTTGGGTTGGAAGTGGAGCAGACACCATCATTTGAATTTGCATGTTCGGTGCCTTACTGGTACTGTCTTGATTAGTCTCAAAAATCTTCTGTGATTCAAACAGAACAGAAGTAAGTGACTTCAAGAACGATAATTGTCTTAATATTGTTAGATGCAGGAACCGATCTGACAACTAATCCATATCACCGTTCTAATTGGCCAAGTAGGCGAATATTAGGTTTTTCTATTCAGTAGAATGTTCATTAATTACAAAATCACCTTTCAATTATCTTCCTTAGTTAAACACCAATTAAACTAGTATTAGTCAGTCTCAATATATAATAATATTTATGAGCATAAATATTTCAGTATAACCCCTATAAAAAGAATGTTAGTTTACTTATACAGCAATTGGAGTGAGGTACGCATGTAACGAATCTCCTGAAGACAATTACGTCCCTTGCTTTAGTGTTAATGGGTTATTGGATGCTGGTCTCCCAAGATACAACACTCTTTCGCGATATTTGGATAGCACTACTAAATCACTGTACGATCGAATCGTAATTAATCAATACATTCACAGGATTTCAATGTAGCAGGAGAAAGATGAATTTCAGGGAGAATATTTGCCTTAATTTTGGAGGATTACTCACTGTAGAGAAAGGAGGGAGAGAAAAATTAATGTTTTAAAAAGATAGAGATTCTGACAATAATTCTGTTTAAGAATTTGTTGAATTTTCTAAACCTTCTTTCAGAATAAATCTTTTCTTTTGAGTTTTCAGACTGATTTCTTTTTCAGTTTTGAATTCTGTAAGAGGAGATGAGAAATGTTTTCACTGTTTGTTTAGAATCACGGAAAGGGGCTCTATTTATAGCACTTCTAAAAGTCCGTTGGAGGGCAGAGTTGTCTAAGAACAGTTGCGACGGTTTATGTCAGAAACGTTACAAATGTTCGCACCCATATGGCCCGGTTCAAAAAGAACATGATCGGGTTGGACCCAGAATCACACCCGTGCCCCGAGCCCCAGCCCTGGTGCGAGCGTCGGGCGGACGGGCGGCGACGCGCGCGGGCACGGTTTCCCCCAATCACGCATAAAAACTCTAAATACCCAAAGAGTACCCCCTTTGTTCATTTTCTTCTATTTATATACTTCAATTGTCCATCGCATATTCAATGTGGGACTAAATGCTTTTAGCTATTTTTAGTCCCATTTAGCTTTTGAATTATGCAAAATTTAGACTTGAATATCTCATTCATTCTAAAACGAAATTAAATATGTAAATATATCATATTCATCCTCAATGGAAGGAGAACACACTCCAACCATTATCTGATTGATTCTATCAACGGATTATGCCTTAATTCAGTTCAAAGATTCATATTTTAATTCTTCGTTTTCCCAACATGTATATGTACACGCTCACGCATGTACTCTTATTTATATGCTTTCCTTGTCATCGCAAGATAATGGTTAACCTAGTTATTGAATTAATTGATGTATAACTATACTTTGGTAATCAATCTATCACTATAGCATGTGTAGGTATGAAACCCGTACACATGCAAAGGCCAACACATACACATAACCCATTTAATACAATTCTACAACTATATATGGGGGTCATAGTTGTTACCACCACTTCTTCTACACACAACATAAGACATTCCTCTGACTAGTTTGATGAACATCCAGATATAATAGAAACACATGGATAATCGGTTGATGTCAAATAATCTCATTCTAAATTCTAAAGATTCCACACTTTCATGTATCCTAACAAATCCATACTCAAAACTTTTTGATGGGTTAACAAGAATCTATGCATTTATGTCTTTTAAAATTCATGTAAAATTTGTTATTTCTATAATATCCATCAAATCTACAATTTTCTAGTTGACCAACGAGCTTCTCACTTGCTATTAGATCAATAAAAGTCATACCTTGCTACTCGTTATGCATTGTTCATATATATCCCATAGGCAGTTCATATTTTCTAATTAATAAACAATATATCTATTTCTTAAACTCACAAGTCGAAATGCCCAAGCTAATAGATATCCAAAGAACACCCAAAGTTTGCAACTTTGTATCAAATACACAAGTTTGCATATGTATATCCAATAGACACGCACAAAAGATCATAGAATTCTATATGATTGTAGAAACATCCTTTTAGTAGATAAAAAGTTCAGGATAAATATCTAATGAACACATAAATTTATTTTATTTTTCTCAAGTTTCAAGATTCATGCTAATAGGTTCACAACTTCATAACTATCGAGTAATTCACAATTTTATACACACAAATCTCATATTTCCTGAATAAGGCCATACATGTAAACTAATAACTGTTTTATAGGTATCTAAACCAAACTACAAGAAATCGTATTACTGATGATTTACACGTCTTCAAAAGTTAACAACTTTCTTGAGATAATCACCAGCAAAGACTATCACATACTACAAACTAATATATTGATAGATACTCATAGGATTCAGTAAAGCTTGATCAGAACTTTCTGATAGAAGTTCCCAAAATTTCTGCTAAGAAAAAAATGAACATATAGTCCATCCCATGAACTAATTTAATTATATTTCCTGTATGATATCAAATTGTTTATTACACATGAGCATGTTAAGTACAAAATTGAAAGTCTTAACTGTAGGCCAACAAAAGGACTCGACATTCTGAGAAGCGCTTCAATAGGTTGTTCTTGGTTTCCTTTTTATTTTCACATTCCCATAGATTTTTATTAAACTATAAAAGTACTCATTTGAAAACCCTCGCTACTCTTTCTGGTTAGTATTGCTGACACTTAAGATTAACAAGGAAATCTACCATCAATTTTGAGCATGATGCACAAATATATACTAATGTAAATTCTAACATCTTACAGTTTCTCAATTGATGATGTAGTTAGAACGAGAGAGAGAATTTGCATTGTTAAATCAAAATTTAATCAAGAAAAAAGCAACAATTTGGTTGTGAAATCCTCACTTACTTCTGATTTCCTCAGTTAAGTCATCAAAATTCATACAATTCCAGAATAACAACCAAGAAGAAGCATGTGCTTTAAATTTTCCCAACACAAATTAATATAGATTTCCCCTCATTTTCTATCAATTAATAACATCTAGATATAAGACGTGACATGCGTGAAACTCTTCCATTTATTAAGAAATTTTTGTACAAGGATATACACAAATATTTGTATACATGAATTATACCTCACTAATTTGTTTATACCCATTTAATTAAGCTATACTTAATGAGAAGTATGTTGGTCAAGCCCATGTCCTCTTCTTATATTTTCTTTTTGTTCCAAGGCCCGAGCCCTAAATCAAATAAATAATGGAGCCCAAGCCCACACACATAAGAATCCATATAGTATGTATGTATTAATACTATCACAAATACTAAATCAAATACTTGATTAAATAAATGTGGGTGAGATTTAGTGGAATGGGGTAGGTGTGCAAGAGGGGACTTGATGGAGGGTTAGGATTTAACTTGGAGAAATGGAGAGCTAAGTGGCATGAGGAGATAATTGAGATCAAAAATATTTAAAGGGAAATGACTAAAAAAAATTCATCTTACACACACACACACACACACACGCTCTCTCTCTCTCTCTCTCTCTCTCTCTTCTAACTCCCTCACTCTTCTCTTTTCCCCTCTCTTTTGTTGACACTGACGAGGGCAGGACATCGACGACGACAGTCGGAGCGACGGCGACTACGGCCAGAGGTGGCACTCGCCCTCCCCTTCTCTTTGCTCTATCATCTCTTCCTCCCACTTTCCTTCTCTCTCTCTCTCCCCCCCCCCCTCTCTATTGATGGTATGGCGACAAGCCAAGGGCTGATCAGAGGCAGTAGGATGGCAGGCGCGGAGATGTCAGTGATGGTGAGGGAACAGCCGTAACAACCACCATCATTACCATTATCATCCCCACCATCTTCTTTCCTTTCCTCGCTCTCTTCTTCTCTCCCTCTCTCTTGCTGGTCGACGATCAGGCTAGAGCCTACCATGGGTGATGTCGGTTGGAATGCCGACCACCGAGGAGGGCGACGGTTGGGGGCAGTACATACGCAGAGGAGGGAGGATGGGAGGGTATGATAGTTGATGGGTTAAAAAAACATGTTGGGTTCGGGTTGCAGAACAAACCCAGACCCGACCCATATAAACCCGACCAGAAACCTACAAGTAAAGGCAAAATTTCACTTAGTCCCCAGGTGATTCAAATAATTACTTTTGGGACTCAGAAAAATTACCAGTATCCCCTGGATATTCCAAAACATTGCAAATTTAACTCTAATTATCGATTTTGGTTTCGGGATTGATTTCGGGACAATATCTTGGCTATCTGGAGTCGAATTTGAATGATTCTCGAGCCGTTGCAATTATAGAGATGGGAGCTACTCATCTGCAGTTTTGATAAATGGAATCAGACAAAGGTGAGTGGGGTTTCTGATAAATAGAATTAATTATACATTAATTACAAATATGAGCTTCTGATGAACGAGTAAACTTATCTATTATTGAATTCTGAATTGTGGTACACAAAAACATTGATAGATATTAAGTAATACATTTATATTACAAAGAATCCGATCGTTACAATTTATTGTTACGTATACCATACTGGGTTGCTGATATAATCGTGATTAAATCGGATTGTGTTTTGCACACTAAGTTAAATTTTCCGGATAAAATATTATGACTGTTATGAATAAGTATTAATAACTATATCAATAATCCTAAAAGAAGTGATGAATTTTGCGTGAGTAATATATGAACGAGGAAGGTGGATAAATATGAGTAAATAAATATGATATGGCTACTTTGAGTAATATATTTAATTCTTTCATTAAAATCTTAATTGTATGTATAATGTGTTTTTATGTGATGTGTTCGTGCATGTGTTTATATTTTTGGAGGAAGGGGCTGAGCGGGAGTCAGTATAAGGGGAATGACGGTGTTTGTTATTATTATTATTATATATATATAAAGAAAGGGCCGGGAGGGAGCCAATAGGAGGAGAAAACAGTGTGTGTTATTATTATATATTTATATATTGGAGGAAGGGGCCGGCGGAAGCCGGTAGGAGGGAAAAATATATTGTTGTTATATATATGTATGGAGGAAGAGGTCGGGCGGGAGCCGGTAGGAGGGAGATCACAACGATATATGATATTATATGCGAATGTATGAGATATGTGTATATATGATATATGTATGTGTTTACACTACATATGTATTGAATGTGTTACCGTGTGTGATAATGTGAACATCAGAATACAAATCTATTAAATTGAAATAAGAACATTGATATTAGTTGCTTATACACATGTCGATATTAATTGAACAATAATTAAAAGTAAATAGATAACCTAATTGAGACATTCATGTATCACGTATTTCATGTATTACGCACACTGTATTTTCATATATCATGTACATTATACATCGTTAATATCATGCTCTAATTATTAGCGATGTATAGTGTACATGATATATGAAAATACAGTGTACGTAATATCTTGTACACTATGCATCGCTAATATCATGCTCCACTCTATCTCATGCAAGATTATTATATATTTATATTATTGAGGAAAAGACCAGGCGGGAGCTAATAAGAGGGGAAGATGTTGTTGTTGTTATATACAAATGGAGGAAGGGGTCGGGCGGGAGCCGGTAGGGGGAAAGATGGTGATATATGATATTATTAGTGAATGTGTGAGATATATGTATATGTTATATATGTATATGTGTAGATACACGTGTATTGGAGGTGTTACCATGTATGGTAATGTGGACAACAGAATACACATCCATTAAATTGAAAAAAAAACACCAACATTGGTTGCTTACATATCAGTATTGAATACATATCCATTAAATTGAAATAAAAACATCAACATTGGTTGCTTACATATCAGTATTAATTGAACAACAATTGAAAGTAAATAGATAATCTAATTGAGATATTCATATACCACATGTTTCATGTATACTGTATTTTCATATATCATGTGCACTATACAATGCTAATACCATGTTCCAATCAAGTATAAAATTAATTTCACTCACTGAGCCGTCGAGCTCCCTCCTCCAGTTTTCTGGTCAAGGTAAATCAAAGATACAACCGAAGAACTTCAAGAGCATGACACCGAATTATCGTCAAATACTCTGGACAGACACTAAACGTTGTAATTGGTATACTTTAATCCTTTACTTGTGTAAACATGTTTTTTTTTTGTATAGATTTAGCGATTATGGTGTAGAATATAGTCAGATCTGTATTGACATATGTTAAGAGTTATGTATAGTTTCATCTATTTTGATCTAAGATTATAGAACAGTTTTGATGATCATTTTTATTGATTTTGGTTATTTTCTGTGATTAATGAGTTGGAACAAGTATAAATTGTGTCTTCATATAAGTATGTAATATCAAGTTAAAATTGTGTTTAAGTAGGCCAATATTGGCAAAAATATGATATATTGTATCAAAGCAGACTCCAAATTACAAAAGAGGTGTTATAGAATTTTTTATAAGTCTTAATAATGATCTGAGCTATCAGAATGATTTAAACATGATATTGATGATTAAGTGATTATTAAGATAATTCAAGGTGATTAAAAACTGGGACAATTACTCGTTGGACGAGATGATGCGGCAACAAACAACAGCCAGTCGATCAGTAATATCTTGGTAATAATCTTAAATAAAAATTACCTAGAGCAATCGTCCGAAACTGATCCACCGTGAACGCAGTCAGCATCTTCGAGACAAAAACTTTGAAGTTGGAATTCAGCCCTGAAAAGATACGACTTATGCGAAAGAACTCCTGCACCACTAAAATAACATCCTGACCAACAATGCCTATAAAAACTGCCTAAGAAACCATCAGAACCCGACACTAAGAGGATCCATATCAAAATTTGTCTCTCACCTCATCATAAGAAGGAACATAAAAGATGAGAGCATTTTCGTCTGAAGTGACCAAGCCAGAAACAATCGAAAGGTCTAAACTACCATCACCCGGATATGAGAAAAGATGTTGATAATAGAAACAACATGATCACCAATCCCATCAAGGTTGTAGATAATATCATCACTAATCTGCATGGAGGAAAGAGACCTCTTCCCCCTTCTGCATTTAAGCAAAGAGTGAAGGAAGTTGATATTTCGATCTCCCATCGCAAGCCACTTGACTCTAGTCCTCCCTCAGAAAAACCTCCTGTTGCTTGAGAACTCGATGCAGATCAGCTAAAGTATCAGACTCAATCCGAAAATGGTCATCAGAGAAACCCATAATTGTTATCCTCTTCTGAATACCATCACCTTGTCATGGCCTTGGTAACGTTCAACGCAACATCACCAATGACCTCCCAATTTCATCTCCTCAAAGCCGCCTTCAGAAGCTTCAACTTCTGAATGGGACGCCCGTATCACAACCAGGAACAGAAGAAGACCAAACTGATCTAACCAAATCAAGAAAAGAAAGATGTAAAACCTATATACCCTAAAATCTAAAAGGCTGCGAACTCGCAGAAACACCTGTAAAATAAGAAATCAGTAAAGGATGGTGATCTGAACGCGTAACACAAGAAACTGAGATCAGGCATCCAAAAAAGAGGGAGAGCAAAATGCCTTGTCCAAACGAAAAAGAACAATACCTTCCTTCCTCGGCCAATCCAAGTGTATAAAACTCCCTCAAGTCTCATTTTTGTCAAATCACAAATAGTAATCATAGCCTAAAGCTAATTACAAGAAGGAAAAAAGATATTACCAGTGGTTTCATGTACTCCCAAGACAGAACTAAAATCCCCAACCAGAAGCCATGGGTCCTTAGAACATGAAAAATTTGTCAAAAAACTCCAAAAGGGACCTACGGATGGTGTAGTTCACACTCCCATAAATAAGAAATCTGATGCATAACTCCACTTCAACTAGTAACAATAGTGATACGCTGAACAAGAGAAATAAGAACAGTGATATTCCCAAAAGTAGAAGAACCAAAAATCTATAACTAAGGGATATCACCAGAACTAACACAAAATAAACGCAATCTAAGAGATCACCAAAGAGATGAGAGAACCACATCAAATGCATATATAAGTTCAACAAGGTAAATAAGTTTGGTTTATGATGAAAACAAAAGTCCTTCAAAGTAATTTGGGTATCACTATTAGTAATATCCTTAACAATTCCAATATAGGACAACCATTTATTCAACATAATCTTAGCAGCCATAGTCTTGAGTGGAGAAATAACAACAGTTTTTTTTTGTTCTGCTTACCTCTCTTAGAGAGGGGGCTTGTTGCCATCCCGACTTTTCAACCTGATCCGCTCGAGTAACACCTTTCTAAATATCAAGCTTATCAAAAACATTGTCCGAGTGAAAATCTTCTGAATTAAAAGAATCTGACTCAACATTATCACTTTTCTGAGGCCGAATGCACCTCTCCCTCCATAAAAGAGGAAGCATGATCCCCTCATGAATTTGGCTCATGTACACAGCAACCGGATCTTCCATGGTCGTGGAGAAAGTCGCCTTTGAACCACCAATAGGAGCAACAACGAGAGCATCTACAAGAGGCACAACAAGAACATCCGAGAAAACAACAATGACACCCGAAGAGGTTCTCAACCAAGGCGGGGCCCCTAAGGGTAGGGGTGGCAGACGGGTCGCGACCCGCCAGACCCGACCCGACCCGGAGTTAGCGGGTCTGGGTTTGGGTCGTAATTGGGTCGACCCATCTGACCCGATTATTAAATGGGTCGGGTCGACCCGAACCCGCCAGACCCGCCAGACCCAATTAGTCTCTCTCCTCCTCGGCCTCCTCCTCTCCGATCTCCTCCACTGCCTCCTCCCCTTGACTTATATTAAATTGTCAAAAAACATGCATGAGCACAATTTCGAACCTGTGACCTCTAGTGTATGAGTTTAGTGTGATGACCAACCATATCACCAAACAATTTAGTAAAATAACGTAAAGAAATTGTATTTAAGGCTTAATAATTGGGTCAAATGGGTCGGGTCGGGTCGACCCGATTAAGTCTGGGTCGGGTCTGGGTCTGAATTTTTGACCCATATAATAAACGGGTCAGGTCAACCCGACCCGATTATTATATGGGTCGAGCAGTAATTGGGTCGGGTCGGGTTATTGCCATCCCTACCTAAGGGATGGGAAACAAACTCTTCATAGCATTTAATTCTATGACAGAGAAAATAAGAAAGAACTTTTTGACAATACGATGTTTTACCATATCCTTCCACAGGTTATTTGAATTTTTTTTACTCACCGAGTGGATGCTCACCGCCGCTCACCATGCGTGGTGAGCCGTCCATGCGGGTGGGATCCACTCACCTTGTGGGGCCCACGCATATGAACGGCTCACCGCGCAATGTGAGCGGGGATGAGTACACACACGGTGAGCAAAAAAAAACCTCTGGTTATTCGGAAAGGTAGTTAAAGGAGTAAAAACTTCAAATACTTTATAAAATTGGTGTTTCACGTTTTTTCAGTACGGATTGGATATCTTTCTTTGGCATAATCTCAATTGAGTTTTTTGCAAAAAATCAGTCCTCTTCAGCATTACATTTCTCATACCCGATTCCCACCATCATATGCGGATATGGTACTATAAAATTTTGCATTTTTGGAGGAATCCCAACCCTTCATTTTCATCTTTTGTTTTCTTTGGTTTAGTTTTCTTGTTTTTCTGCATCATGGGCATCGTTCCTACGAACTGTGACCGCTGTCACTAACAATTTTTATGTATCGCATCCCGCAGTTGGCATTGTGGTTAGACCATGAGCCGTTAAGAACTTCGCTCGGTCCACTTTGAAGCTCCATATGCGTGACATATTAATTAAATATAATCTAAAATCCGTGACTGGCCCAAAAAAAAACAAACTATTATGTATTAACTATGCATGCCAATAGAAAATTAGAGCTTGGTCAAAATGGTTCACCAACTTATATTTAAGGCTCATTGTCTTTTGAATTACTCGGCTCGAATATATCCGCACAAATTGGGTCAAAGAGAAGTCGTGTCCTAAATGGAGTAACACCTAATCTGAAATTTGCACCAAAGTCTGCGCCAAAAGGAGCAAGGGCCAATATGAAATCGAAGTCCAAAAATAGATATCCATTGGTGGCGGGATTTAAGCCTCAGACGGAATTGGCACTAGTAATAGGCTTATTCTTTTTGGAGAGATAGTAATAGGCTAACATAAATGGAAGTATTGTGTTCAGATTGTTGGGCTGTGAGATGCTCACTGAGACTGGAGATTATTGTGATTTGTATCGAGAAGAATTAAAAGTTACAAAATAGCCAATGCAGTTTGGGCCATCAGCACTGAGTGACGGGCGCAAGATATTTTATCAATATAAATAGAAATATAATAAGAATTTGTGAACATAAATATAATAAGATAAAAGAGAAAACAAAAAAAAATGTACTCCCAAATATTTTTATAAGTTATAAAAAATGACGCCATAATATACAAAAAAATTACAAATTATATATACTATTTTATATATTTTATAAAATCTACTGTGAGCGTCCGCTCACACTAGTGTATATGTGATCCGTCTCTGTTAGTATATTAATACATTATTATGATACTAGACTCGGAAGGATTAAAAAATTACAAATTAGTCAATGGATTTGGCTTGTTAGTAAAATGGTGAGACTATATGTTAGGATGTTGGATCAAGAAGGATTATAAGCGACTAATTAACCAATGAGGTCTGGTTCATGGGAAAATAAATGTAAGTCATAAGTTCAAGTTCCAACTACAATATTCTTTTTCTAAAAAGCCTTATTATTATTTTTTTTTCCCAAAAATTTGTTTTTGCCGGAATGATTGAACCCTTGGGGAATTACCACATTTTAATTGAAAATTATTGCTAATAATGAGACAAGGCCCGTAAAAACACGAGACAAGTGGTACTTAATATATTAAAATGCATCCATATAAAATATGCACACGAGCCAATTTCATGCCATTTAGGGAACAATTCCCATGTACCGTACCGTACGTTTTTTTGAGGTCATGCACAACTTTTTCTCAACAAAATGCAACGAGGTTGGAACTTGAAATTTGACCACCCTTTTTTTTAGTTTTCTCAAGAACTTTTAGCAACACTAACTCTCGTCCTGTCAAAATAGGCTTCAAGGAGGCTCTTGTGAATGGAAGATTATTAGAAATTTGTTGAGAAATCTAAGTACAAGCCAGATTAAAACCACACATAATATTAATCAAAGTACACTTTTTTTTTTGGGTTCTCGCAATAAAACATATAATGTAATGAAACACGTCCTTCCCCATCTAAAATGGGACAAAACGGCCCGGGTTTTGCTGCTCTCTCCATTGGGCCCAAGAATGAGGCCCAATGCTCGAGATTCGCGGGGCTTTCTCAATGATTTTGCTTCTGAAGGGTTGGGCCCGATAACAAGTCCATGGACCGTACCACTGGACGTTTTAGTTCAGAATTACCGTCATTTGCCTTACTCCTTTCATGAAAATTATTTTATTCTATTTTATTCTTTTGTGGCACTATTCAGCGAAAGCCCTTAGTCTCATGTCATTACCAGGAGAAAACTCTCATAAAGAGATAAAAATAAGTTTAGGTTAATCTGGTTAGTTCTTTGCATTCTGTTTTGCTGCAGCACCTATATTTCGATTCATTCTCTTCTTTGATCTTACAGGGCGATTTGAAATAGTTAAAAGGTCGATATTCTTTCTTCTTAATTTTTTTTTTCCCCTCGCCTTATCGCATCTTTTTCAAACAAAATCCGAGTAATCCCTAATTAAAATTTTAATTATTCAGGAATTAACTAGATATCTTTACACTGGGGATTTCCAGAAAAGAAGTCCTGAAGGAAGCTACCATCATTTTATTTTTATCTGTTTGTGCTGGAGGGATGTTTTTCTCATGCACATAAATCACAATTAGTCTCTACTAACAGATTTCAACCTTCGTCCACAATGAAATTTTGATAATTTGAGCATCATTTCTGACAGACTAATAACACTTCCCACTTCCTAACAAATTGGGCATCCTTTGTGGGACGAGGTTTGAGCTTTTGTAGCACAACGCGTTGTTCTCAAAAGTCATACTTCTGATTAAATGCTCGGTTGAACTTGAGTGATAAAATGACACGCAAATGTGCCCCCCGCTATGTAAAAGTGCCAAAGTTACACTGAGATTTGAGCGATGTATTATCAAAATGTACCGGCATCGGACAGGTCAACGGATTCAAGCCCAAGCCCAAGCCCAAGCCCAAGCCCAAATCCACTACCGAGATCGGACCCGAATCCCGACCCATTAGCAGCCCCATCCCCCATGTCCTCTACCCTTTTCCCTCAGTTGTGACTTAAGAGAGCTGAGATTGTGAGAGTACTTCATTCCTGAGCAATTGGAGAGTACTTTTAAGCAAAAGAAGCAATCATGCAAGAACTGCTACTGATTGAACTACTCAGATGTTGGGAGAACAGAGAACAAGCCCAGGACCACAAGAGTGAAAAAACAAGCAGCAGCAGCTGGTTATGAGGGACTGAAGAATCGCCAAGTACAGTAGTCATGCATGCAACAATGCAGCAAAGGATCTAATATTGAGAGGCCAGGCTCAGCCTAACTGTTCATAAAAATGCAGCAAAAACATGGCGCTTTTTGACTCTATAGGCTCACTCAAATCTTTTATAGAACTGAATGCACCATCATGGTAAGAACAAGGACAGTTCAGTGAGTGATCTTACATGTGCAGCAGGAGGTACCATAAATAATTCAATTGCCACATCTCAATTTTCCCTTTTTTTTCTGAATTATTTCTTACAGCTTCATTCAAGCATGCTGATTTGGCACTTAGCAGTAGAAAAGGTTATGCCAGTAGTAAATATAACAATGTTTTACACATGCGCAGGGGTGCAAACAGATCAAATATAATCACCATTCATCTTAACTAAAATCCAACGGGTTATTTCCAAACCCATGTATTCTAAGGCCAAACAAGAGTCACCGAACATAACTTAGGTAACATAACAAGTTACAAAGAAAGCACGTATACATGGCACGTATCGTGCAGGCATGCGTGCAAGAATGTAGATTTAAACAATGTAAGTTGTAATAGTAGTAGACCATAAATCAAAACGAAACAAAAAATATTAGCTTTCATGAAACGTCAGCTTGGTCTCAAACAATAATGAACAAGTTATATTCTTTTTCCAAGAAATAATTATGCATAATGAGTTGGAAAGCCTCAGTATTAGGGTTGCAAACAGATCAACTGATCAGACATGACATTTACCATATTCGTATCTGTTTTCTGATCACAACTACGAGTATGAATACAAAAATAGGTCGGTAAGGGGAAGTCATAGTTGTATCCACAACTGATGTGGATACAGATTTGGATTAGATTTTGTGTGTGTGTGTATGTGTATACAGAAAAATGTATATCAGCCGACAGCTGAGAGTGTCTCTCAGCCGGCCGTGATGTGGCATAATATGTGTCACAACACTGAGTAATCTTTACAGCGTCCCCGCTTTTAGAAATAAATAAAATTACTAAAAGACCTTGGTGGGTAATCTTTTATATACATATATCAAATTTCTCTCGCCTTGTCATTTTTGATGTCGAGCCCCAATCATAATTCATATCCGGCAATTTCATCTCGCGGCCGGCCCCGCTCACTTTACTCTCCAACTGAATATGAATCAGGCTTTTCAAGTGCAACTTCATCAATGAATAAAACAAATCTGAATACTTCTTTCTTAATTTTTTTTTTTTGTACACAGATATTATGATTTTCAGAAATGCGACTAAGCTCGTAGTGGTCAATAAAATAATTTCTCAAATGTTTTAAAAGCGACCTTAGTTGCAGTCTACAATTATATTAGGATTGTATCATGTGAAACTCTTAGAGAAGTCATTTTTTTGCGCTTGATTGATATACAAATAAATACTTTTTTTTGCAGAAATTTATGATATGATCTGTAAGAATTTTACTAACTGCGACCATAATCTTAATTTACTTATTCACATGCCACATATAAACGATCAAAATTAAGTTACATGTGGCATGCGAATAAGGATTGCGACTATGGTCGCAGTGCTTAACGATAGCATGTTGTGTATAAGTTTTTTGTTAAATTAAAAGTAAAAATGATGAATAAAGACTGCGATAATAGTCACAATTTACTTATGATTTTATATATTTGTTCTTCACTGCGGCTGTTGTTTCTTTTCACGCACGAGAAGAACTTTGTATTTGTGTTACACACTGCAATCGTAGTTGCAGTTTTTTTAATTTGCGATATACAGTGAAATATACTAATTTGAACGGATTGCGATCATGATCGCAGTATCAACTGCCGATTTAGTTAACTCTGGACTGCGACCATAGTTGCAGTTTTTACTTGATTGAATGTATGGCGATCAAACTGTTTTATCAGGACTATGATCATGCTTATAGTTTCATATATCAATATAGTTAATTATGCACTGCAACCATAATCACAATTTTTTACTTGAGTAATTATTAACTGAGAACTGCGATCATGGTTACAGTTGAAATGCAAAACTAATAACTTTCTATTTATAATCACAAAATGCGATCATAATTAACTTCTTAATAAAAGATTTACATTGTTCTGTAGTAAATGATTATATTTCTTACCGTATGATAATAACATTTGGGGGCAATATATTAGGTCCGCGACCATGATAACAGTATTTATAAAATCAAACAAAGTCCTGTGATCATTGCCAATTAAAAAGCATGAAAGAAGCATACTTTACATGTATTTTAATAATATGAAAGATCATTTTCAGATAGAAGTAAATTTTATTTATATCATCATATGGTCAGAAAGAGACCTTACAAAAAAAGAAAATTAAAAGCTCTTAAAAAGGACAAAAATAAGGTGAATATCAGAAGACCAGAAAATCCTTGTCCTCGTCGTCATCACCATCATAAGCAGATTCGTCGTCTTCATTGTTCTCGTCTTTCTCTTCATTATTTCTTTTCTCATCTTCTCCCTCGTCGATCGACTAGTTGTCCTCTTCGTTTTAATCCTTTTTTTGAGGGTACTTTGGTTCGTTGATAAACTCCTAAAATGGACCGTCTGTATCAAGCTTTTCTTCTGATCCGTGTCGAGAAGAACCTTCAGAAGATATGCTTAAAAAAGGCGCGCCTTCATCATCAGAGGATATGCTTTCATCAAGCATGTCTTTGTAAAGTGGCAGAGGAATAAGTTTCTCACTACACACCATGAAAACTTGATCATCCTCTTGAAGGGTAGGATCAGACGCAACATTATTTGATGTAGTGAGATAGCTAAAAAAAGAGAAGTCTAGACTGTCATCAGATTTACTAGTATCTTCTGAAGAAAGAGAACCGGTGAGAAAATGATTGCAGTTAAAATCTGAGTGTTTAGAGGAAGAAGATGGGAAAGACATGATTCAAAAATAAATTGTTTCAGAAAGTTTAGAGTCAAATTGAAGAAGAAAAAGAACACAAATATTGTTTTTTTAGATATGAGATCTTTTAAATACATTACTTATAGGCACTACAAAAGGCCAATACTGTGAAACGACATGAATAGTAATAATAAGTATTAGAGGTGACGGTTGAGTATTCGAAGAAGAGATAAAATGAGATTAAATATTTAATTGAAGCAGTTATAGCGGGAGAATCCAAAGAGTACCCTTTTTCCAGAAGTTTATGATGTGAACTACAAATTAGCTTTTTATATAATGTTTTTTCTATAAATTTAAATTTCATATGGTGCACATCTTTCCTTTATCAAGATTAATTTTAGTGCACCTTTGTTTTGAGACTGTTCTGTATCACGGCAGATAGGATATTAATTACTGCAATTAAGTCAGAGTAATTAATAGAATATTTTATAACTTGTGATATACGTGGACTGCTCGAACGGTTGCAGTGCTAATCTACTTTGTTAGGTCTAATTGTTGCTAGGATTGTGACCTTTGTTGCATTTTATAAATGTTCAAAATTCTGTTACATGTGGCATGCAAATAAGAACTGCGACTATGGTCACAGTGCTTAACGATACCATGTTTCATCTATTATTTTTATACATGTTTTGCTCATTATCCGTTTAAATAATTACTACTGTTTAGTAAGGACTGCGACTAAAAATTTTTCTGTATTACGGTTGACAGAATTTTAAGGTCTGCCACTAGGGTCGCACTCGTTATATAAAATTTGAAGTTGTGTTATACTAGGATTGCGGGCATGGTCACACTGTTAATATATTTTTGATAATATCTGAATGTATGCGTACTGCGACCTTGGTCGCAATTATAATGTACATTAAGAATAAAGCATTTCTTAGTACCAATACCGACCATAGTCGCAGTTCATTAAAAATTATATGAAATATTGTTCAACGAATCTGCAAGTATTGTGGCAGTTACGAGAATATCAGATTTATAAAATATCTGCCAAATAAATTATTAACCATTGAATTTCATTATTTTTTTTACACTACACATTTGTAATACAAAAAAAATTATACGGCTGTCGTATATCAAATTTCATTTTACTATTCATTTCAGTTTCTTTATTAAACGTATATGAATTGAAAATAACGTGAAAATAAACAATAAAAATTTATATATTACAACCAATTTTTTAGATTTCACGCATGATTTTTACTTTTTTCAGCTGCTGCTTTTCTTGCCCATCATCTTGATCTGATCTTTTTTTTTCATTTTATATTTTCGATGTAGATGAATTAGGAAATTTATACCTGTAGATAAGTTCAACAGAAATTTCTCTGAAAATTAAAAATTTTTCGGTAAAAATTTATTGTGGATGAGTTTTTGCTAGGTTAAAAGTAAAAATGAGGGTATTTTGGTCAACGTGATTGACGATTCTTTAGACGGCATTGTTGAGTTTTTTTAGCGCCTACACTCTGCTACCGATATGTGACCTAAATTGGACCACGTCACCGCCTACTGAGGAAGTCTCTCAGCTGGCGGCTGAGGTACAGAAATCCTCTGTGTGTGTGTGTCCGTTGGCACCCGTAACACACAGAAACAAAAAGAACAAGGTAATCACTATCCCACACCCATTCGCATGAAACACATCTCGTTCTATTAGCTACTTCAGACCACATCAAGGACATAGCTCTCAACGCAGGTTTTAATCATCTTCTAGATATTTCCATGAAGAAACTGAAATCAGATTTGGTTTTCCTATAATAAGTATTATCTCACTTTGAAGACTAGACAGTATATTCCCTTACCCATCACATATCAAAGCCCTAAAGATATTGAAGTAAAAGCATTCAAGTATCATCTATATTACGTTGATGCTCTTTTTGCCATTAAGACAGTTGACCTTCATACACATCCCAAAAAATAAAACCCAAGATTCTAATTAGCTTTTCAATCATCCTTGTGGAGTTGGAATGTTGTAATCTATCTTACAGCAAATGCACTATAATGATCACACAATATAATGAATTAGCAAACATAGCACAGATGATCTCAAAGCTAACAATTGGCATCTTCTACTGGCAGTGAATCAACAAGGATCAAACCTAAGACCAAAACCCACAAATTGAGCTCAGGAATGCAAGTGCTCCAAATATTTGTGTTTCTCTTTCGTCTCTTTTCATCAGATTCTAACAAGAGTTCCAAATAACAGACATGTCAAGAAAAGATTAGCTGAGCTGCAATGTTGCTTTCACAAAATTATGTAGGATTTACTGTGTCAAACATATTCTTGTGTAGAACAAATTTAAATAATACATTCTAAGGTCACGTATTCAAACAACTCCATTGTGGGTGGTAGCATACTGTGACATAAACACTTAGATAGCTTGACAGACTGCGACATAATAAATTTCTGGTAATCCAGTGCCTAACTTAATACCTATATATAAAAATCACTCAACACTATTACACAGAATTTTTAGAGAACACGCAATCCAATTTTCATCAAAACATTCAGCTACTGAAACTAATAGAGCATTGCAGGAACTTAAATAAATTATGCAACAATTGGTTGTACCCTCAACAAGAAACCATGGAAACACAGAACCACTAGATGAAACTAAGAGACTTATTCTGGCTAACTGGGTAGCACTCTGTTTCCATGTTCAACAATCATTTAGACATGCTCAATATGCACGGGCTTTTCAAATTTTCAAAGTAACTTCTATAAACGTAACCTTGATGAGGGCATCACGCCTCTGAGATGACTTTTTGATTGAGTCTATTCTAGAAAACGATGTGTTGCCTTCTTTTGATTTTAGCTATTTTGATTTTTAGTTTATTTTTGCTAAATTTATTGGTGTTTTTTTTTATGTGAAAGTTTAGTACCACATCGTTTATTTTCTAGAAGTGCACTTTTGCAAAGCCTATAAATAAGGCCCCAAGGCTTCTCTTTGGATTATTATTGAATAATTGAAATTAGAAAATTTTCAGTTAAAAAAATTCTTAATATTATTATCTTGAGTTTTGAGTGTGAAGCCCATGGTGCAAGCGGTGTGAAGCCCAAAGCCCTATCCCAATTTTCAATTCCTCTTTAAAACCCTAATTTCCATTTTATTTGATTGAATTGATTGTGCTCCATTTGTTTTACATCAAACCTAACTACTAATATCCCTATCTCTTCTTCTCTAGCTATCCTAAAAAAGAATCAATACACCAACAAAAATATAAAGCAAGGTGACAAGCCTTTCTGTCACGTGCTATGCTTCTCATGGCAAATTCGTCTACGGGTGATCAATATATACATTGTGTCTCACCTAACAAAGTAATATAAATTTAAGTTATCTGAACCTTTCTCATTTCTTACTTTATATACTTGAACATAATGATCCATTGGCCTAGCTATTGGTAATACCAGAAGGACCCGTAAAATTCTTCCAATTAAAAACTCAATCAAGTAAAAATAAAGATAGAAAAGAAAAGGTGGTAAACTACACTCATGTAAAAGAGGTTGATCATCCAATGCATAAGCTATTCTAGACATTCAAGGCATCCAACATGAAAAATACACGTCCCATTTGCTGATCCATACAATAAATGTAAATTTATCATGCAAAAGTAAAATAGAATTATGAGGTAAATGCGACAAAATTACAAATATGAGTAGCACAAGATATATGAAATACTGACTTTATTCACATAGATTAAGCATTTAGATTTAGAAGTGACTAATCTTTCCTAAACAAGTGATCTTAGAGATGAAGCAATTCTCTGTAGCAAACATTGTCATTTTCCCCGGTACATCTTAAGAGAAGCTCTAAAAGCCGATTCCATGTTTGCATGAGTTTCAACTCTATTGATCCATAATAAGATTGGCCCTTTAAGCCTACAACCCCACCCCCCCCCCCCCCCCCCCAAAAAAAAAAAAAAAGAAAAAAAAAAAAAAAGCCTTTTAAGATTTTATTGTCAGCTGACCTACAGCAAATTGAAAAAGCCAAAGCTTAGGCATCGATTCTTTGAGGGTTAATACCAAAATGACAGATAATCTCATAATAGTGAATTTAGTAATGCTTCTATCAATTCTCGTTGATTTGAATAGCTTTAATCTGCAATTAACTCATTTTTAATGAGAAATGGCTTGGATGGTGACGGTGACGAGGTAAACCTTTGAGTCATACTTAAGAAGCCTGAATCACATAATCAGAATCTAATTCAGCTCAAAAAGAACATATGCTACATGTGCTAGACCATCTCAAGTAAAAGAAGATGGCCGAAACTACAAGATAACAAAACGTGGATCTCATGTGCTCTAAAATATCTATAGAGTTGATTCAACATCTTCTACTGTATGCTAGCAAACTCCCTGCTTGTGCCTATTGGCAACTGTATCATCACGGTCTTGAGAAAAATATTAGACTCCTTCATGTTGTTTTTGTTGTTAAGACATGAAGCGAAACATGCTATTCTTCCAGCACACTTTATGTCATTACTCCAAAGTATTGTATGGAGTGACAGACAAGCAAAAACAAGGTAATCTCAACTGAGAATTATCTTACATGCCCAGATTCTAGTAAGATGTAGGTAAAGTGTAAATGGGTCGTGGGGAGGCAACAGGAAAATAGAAAACTGAGTTATCACAAGGTACAGGAAATGAAGCTTTAATTTCATGTTAGTAGTTATTGAATAGTCAAAACTGAGAATTACATGTATAAATTAATAAATAGATTGATTTTTATTATTTTTTCATAAATGCAGTAGAAAAAGAAACTTCTTAGGCGTAGTGGTATCTTAAAAGGAGGAGCAGCAATTCGCTGTTTCCTAGCAGGGAATCTTTAACTTTTTCTACAACTTTGAATCAGAAAAGAAAACCAAACCTTTTCCCAGTCTTGCTCCTGTTCCTACTTTACTTAATTAGGTCAATACAGTTCACATTTAGTCACATTTAGCATGCACAGCTGCACTAATTTATATATAGTAATCTCGACTACCTTACATAAAGCTACTGATAGTAAGTTCAGTACTAAATAATAAGAATTTCTAGCTTCCATATATGAGAAGGGATAGCTCCAGTACAAACAACTGTTTTGACACTTACTGTGCTATTAGTCTATGCACATAAACATTAACTAGCTCTCTACCAACCCCGATCACTATACCGGGTTAATCTAGCAATTCAGGAGGGTATCTTGAACCAAGCATCACCATGAAAGAAAGCCAAGATAACAATCAGGTGTTTTGTGCACATTAGACGACAAATAGAATTTAATTCACATAACTCCACAAGTAAAAACCCACTTGAATACCTAAACAATATACTAGTTAAAGTGTACTTCAAAGAACAATGAAACCATCACCCAAAAGTACCTTGAAAACAGACATATTTTCACATTCAAGTATTCAACAAAATCAATGTAATCGATACATGAACGAACATATGGAGATGCACAAGATATAAAATTAGAAGGTCCATCAATGGAAATCTAAGAAAAGAAAACAGAGCTGATAACAAGTAAATCCCCGTATCCATCTATTCCACAAGCATAGGTCAAAATTATGAATCCACATAATGGTAAAAACCTTTGTCAATGATCCAAAAAATCTAACAAAAAAAATATAGCAACTGCATCAGATTATTAACCTATCATTCCTTCATGATCATATATCTCCAGAGAACTCCCTTCATCTATACTGAACCTTCCACATGCAAATTAAATGAGAATGATTGAAACAAAAAAAGGAAGTGGGGAAGGGGGGGAAAAAAAGCCCAAGAGTTACATAGATGAGACCATTCTATTGAATCTTGAGTCCAATCGTGATATGGAAAAAAGAGAAGAAAAGGTAGAAATTACCCATTAGGGAGAATCATGAGTCTCTCCAGTCACAGAAAATTCTTTCTGATCAGCAGCCCATAACAGCACAATTATAAACAAAGCTCCCTGAATGTTTGCTCGCGATCATCTCCCACTGAGGCGGCCCCTCATCTGGAATCCACGAGTTGAGCTCAATCATCCCGCCCCCCAATCCCCTCGGCCCACCAATAACAATTAGCCTCTCTCCACATGCCCGGAACGCCAGCCCCCACCCGTTCACCGACACTGACCTCTCCGGCAATCCCCCAAGAGTCACCCATGAGTTATTCACCTTATCATACTTCCTAACCACCTTCTCTCCATAATCAGCCGCATAGAGCTCATTATTGACCACCGCAACAAGTGGAGGAGCACCACTCGCCCCGTTAAGCCCCAAGGACATATTCGGGATCACCCTCCAAACCCCTTTGTCCAAATCATACTCTTCGCCACAGGTCAACACCTCAGTGTTGCTCGCCATCCCTCCGATAACATAGAACTTTTTATCCATAAAAACACCTGAACACAACTTCCTCGGCCTATTCATACTAGGAAGAGTGACCCAAGTTTGCTGTTCAGAGTTATAGAGCTCAGCCGAACTCAATATATTACCAAAAGCATCGGTTCCCCCAGCGATTATCGCCTTCTCCCCTAAGCTAGCAGAGCCAAAGAGGCATCTTGGCACCGTCATCCCAACACCAGGGGACCATGAATTAGTGAGAATGCTATACTTGAGAACAATGTGGGAAGTGACAACCTTCCCAAAGACAAGAAGCTCTGTACCAACAGCAAGTGATTCTTTATCTGAACACATGAAGCATTCATCGGGCGGCATTCTAGGAAGAGTGATCCAGCGCCCGCGGTAGGGATCGTATGCTTCCCATTCAAGGACATTGCAAGAGAAGTAGACCCAGTGTTCAGTGATCTCTTGCTGGCGGCGAAGCCTGTAGAGCTCCCCGCCGCGAATCAAGGACCGGAAGCCGCGGTTGAGGGAGGCTAGAGAGCCGCAGTCGGAGCGAGAGCAACGGAGGAGGCAGTTAATGGATATGTCTCGGCCGATGGGGTTAATGAGGTCAAAGGATGAAGAGCCCTCATTGGAGGACTGGCATTCTTTCATTCCTTTCTTCTTCTTCTTCTTGTTTATTTCCTCAAATTCTTCGGGTTTGTTGTGCTTGTTATTGTTAAGGAGTTCGAAAGTCATGTAGACCCACTTCGATTCTTCCTCACAGGCGCTTGGCAGAGCTCTAGAAATTAAGCAAGACTGACTCTCCAGCATATCTTATAATCTCCAAAATTGAATCAAAATCTTAACTTTTTGCCACTCAGGACGTCCCAGTGATAAAAATCCGAAAATTTTCGGTTTCCGAATTTAACGAAAAGCGCAAATCAATAGTGAGATTAGCTCAGGCAGTGAAAATAAATCCTACCCAGATTGGCAAAATGAGGTTTTTGGCAACAATAGGGAACAGAAAAGGAAACAAATCCTATAAAAATTGTAATTTGGTGGGTGTTTTGAGATACATATGAACCAAAAACGATGACCCACTCGATCGAATCAGATCGAGCTCACCAAGTACTGTATAAAGAGAAACAAATTCCCGAAAAAACACCCGGAAAATTAAGACAAAAGAAAAAGGGAAATTACCAGAAATAGATCTCCCAATTGAGGAATCCCAATCCAGAGACTGATAAAATCTAGCCAACACTTTTCGCTTGATTGCGAGAGACGAAAAGATCTATTATGAGCAACATGGGAGAGAGAGATGGGCAGCAAATGGGAGCGAGCGAGCGAGCGAGAGATCTCAGAGAAAGGAGGGGCAGAATGGGAAGAAGAAGAAGAAAAAAATAAAAATAAAAACAAAGAACAACAGCAACCAGCTCACCGGTGAGAGAGCAGAGGGGAGGCCCTTATTGGGAATTAAAATTTGATTTAAAAAAAATCCATGTCACTTCCCTTCCCTCTTCCTAAATTGCCCTCGCCATCTCCTTGCTCTTCTTTCTTCGGGGTCGGCCTCTCCGGGGCTCTGCCTCCTCTCCCATTTATCCCCTCATTTTTTTATTCCTTTTCCATTTCTTAATTTTAAAATATTACATTTATCAATTATAACTAATTAATAATATTATTAAATTTCTCATTTTTAATCAATTTTATTCCAAAATTGGGCCCCACATCTCGCGTGTCTTCGTTTCTTTGGTTAACGGTAGGCCGATTGTCTGAAACGGCCTTTGTATGGGCTTTTCGACTCCACCTGCCGACCTCTGATAACTCTTTTCCTATGCGACCGCCCGCATAGAAGTACTCTTCATGATTTATTTTATTTTAATTTTCAATTTCAATTTTAATCTTTTTTGGGGAATAATAAAAATGGGAGACGTTTCTCCCTACGTCTCTCGTACTAGCAACTTTGATGGGTGGGGGCTCTTTATTCTCGAGTCAATTTTTTTGGGGAATAAAATTGTTGTGGGGAATAAATATCAGAGGCTATGGTGTCACGAGGGAACTCAAAGTAAATGTGATCTCATGTTTGTAAAAGGATAAGCAGGAACAGAATAATATTATTTTTTTTTGTGTGTGGTTCATTAGGGAATTAGATCCTTGTAGAAGTACAATGCTCCTCCAAAAAGGAAGAATTAGATGCTACACTGTAGTGGTTTATTCTTGTTATGAGACTATAGTTTTGGCTAACAAATTCCAATCAATGTGTTTGTGTATGAAATGTGAGGAATGATGTTAGGAATATTGTTGTCCCTTAGCCTACACGGAATTAAACTTTGTCGTTTTCAGACTCGTAGTTGAAATCTAGACTCATATATTGTGCACGGGTCAAGAATGTAGGCTCAAAATTTTCAATTTAACACGGTTTGGATCTGGCAAATTGACTTGATGTAAGAAAATTTGAATAAACTCGCAAGATCTGATATAAAAGAAAAAAAGGTTATGTTAGCAAATTTTTTTTGTAGAAATTCAATATATTGATCACCCAACTCTAAACTTAAATTGAGGAGATCCGACTGTCTTAATACGTAGCCTGGTTTTCGATCTAGTTGTTTTTGGGTCGGGTTTGGATACAGTCCTCTTCAGATCAAATCGAACCAACTTAAACACTATAACATGCGAAACTAGTAAAATTTCTTTACAATGAGTAAAAATTAGATATAGATCTAAATATGGTGATTCTTAATCCAACTGGATGCTGGTCTGAATCTTTGATTAGCAGGGTAGCTACTTGGAAATGTAAGGAATCTGATTCTGATCTTGATCTTTGTCGTGATTTGAACCTAAACTTAAATCATCAAAGAGAATGTACATTTAGGTAACAATTTATATCATTCTTTGTACATCAGTAAATATAAATTAACAATATACCTTGACTGTAAGATTTCATATTAAAAGTTTTATAATATGCCATCCTTTTGAGTTTCCTACTTCCCATATATTGTAGGTTTTGATGGATTAAAAATACGAACAAATCCTACTCCAAAGTTTATACCGAACATTTTAGCTATATAATTTATCTCTCTCTCATATTCTTGCATAAATCTCTGCTTAAACATTTGTCCCTTGCTTGATATATAATGTATAAACTTAGCAGGACATACTTGAATTTGAAGATGGCATTATAGTAATAAAATATCGAGGAAGTTGTAACATTCAATGTATTTTTTCTAATGCGGTATTATATGTCACTGAGATCTGGCTCAGTGGTAAAGGAATTGGATATGGGAGATTGGAGGTCTCAGGTTCTCAAGATCAGACTATGTTTTTTGTTCAAACAAAAAAAAAGAAAAAGAAAAGCAGTACGACACCAATTAAGTATTTTGACTGCTATTTTATTTATCTTTTTCTTTTAAAGATGTAAATCGACCGAGAGTGCTTAGAGAATCTGAGAGGGAGGAAAATGTAGACAATCTAGTGTCATTTCTCTCCTAACTTTTTTCTGGATTTTTGGTTGTTTTTTCGTATGTGCATAATGGTTATTTGTAGCTATCAGACCCTTGTTAAGTTTTTTTTTTTTTTTCAGGGTGAACCCTTTTTAAGTTGTGAGGACGATATAGATCGTCTGGGTTTGAATTGAGTTTAAATAATATATTGATCATAATTCAATAAATAATCTCTCACAAAAAAAAGAAACAATAAATAATTCGGACTTGAGTTTGTGAATGATTTAGATTTTAAATAGATATATACAAGGGACATTTCGCTACATTTCTCTTTGTTAAATCGTAGTTAGGTAAAAAACTTACTCGCATAGTTTTATTCGCTCCAGTCATCTCTTTTTTTAAAATAAGAATGTGTGCCTATGTGTCAAGTGTTAAAGTGCTCATCAACGATGAAAGATGAAAACGCCCCTAAGTAATCGCTTCAAATAAAAACGAACTGCTTCGAAAATGCCTTATTTCTGAGTACTGCGACTATGATCGCAGTCCTTACAAAATGATCTCAGTACAGATGATTGGGACTATGATCGTATTCCTCACGAAAATGTCTTATTTCTGAGGACTGCGACTCTGATCGTAGTCCTCAGAAAATGCACTATTTATGAAAACTGCGATCATGATCACAGTCCTCACAAAAATGTCATATTTCTGAGTTTTTATAGGATTGCAATCATAATCACAGTCATCTTTATTAGGATTGTGACTATGATCACAGTATTCACAAAAATATCATATATTTGAGTTTTTATAAGGACTGTGATACCATGATCGCAACCCTCGCAAAATCCTCTATTTCTGAGTCAGTGCTCACAGAGGACTATGATCATAAGTCACAATTCTCATATCAGCATCGTCATCATCAACAAACGCTTGTCCACTCCCTGATGCTTTTTAGATCTAAAACAAAAAAAACTCATTGCGAGCACGAACAAATGAGATCTGCAAAAGGTTGACCCAAAAAAATCTCAAGGGCTGCGTCCCCGACCCCGATAGGTCGACCTGTAAATAGTTTTGCGTCGGGGTCAAGGTTGAGAAAAGAATGACGTTGGGGGTGATGAGTAAGGGTAAAAAAGAAATAAAATATATAAAAAAGTGGTGGCTAAGAGGAATCAATTTATGATGATGTGGATGAGAATGTAGCGAACAAAATTATGAAGCTGAGTTTTTTTTTCTAATTATGAAGCGAAGTAGATGGCTATAGCAAAATTTTCCTATATGCAAATACGAATTAAAATTATTCTTGAAAAAAATATTTTAACTTTCTATGGCTGTTTGGATTTAAGGAAGTGGGCGTAGGTGAGGAAGAGGAGAAGGGTCATTTCTCACTTTCGCTGTCCATTCAAACACTAGAAAAAGAAATGAGAAAACTTTTTTTTTCTCTTTTCATTTTTACACAACTATTTCCTCACTTTCAGGGTGTTACAGTTAATTTTGTGGTCATGTAAATCTAATTTATAATAAGTTGTAACTCAAGACAATTAATTTTGTGGTCGTGTAAATTTTATTTGCATTTTAATTACAGTCTAATTTTTTTCATAATTAGTTTTATATTAATATTATTTACGGTCAACTTTGTGATCAATTTTTTCACTTCTACTTTCACATTACTAATCAAATACTAAAAAATATAATATATTTTTTCACTTTTACTTTTCAACTACTAATCAAACATCAAAACAATACACACAAATTCTCATTTTTTTTAAAAAAAAATTACTTTCTCACTTCCGCCCACTTCTTTGAACTCAAACAGCATGTATATGAAAAGTGAACAAAAGGTGCATGCCATATTTTGATACTAAAATATCAAAATTTGATTTTTATATTTTATCAATTATTCTATTTTTCGTTTGTTAATGGATTTCAGGTCCGGAGAGGATGAGATCGGATAAGATGTTCATGTTTGGACAGTCAAATCAGATTATCAAACATCTATTTTAACTCTAATCATGAAGGTACAGACAAGGACCTAAATTTATTGTTCTTTTATTCATTGTTTAGTTGGTTTGAACTGGATTTAAGTGCTCCAACATGAATCCAACATGAACACGCTTTCATCTGAATTTAAACAAAATATAAATAAACTTCACATTTTAAACAAACTAGGTCGACCTTGGGGAGGTACAAGAGAAATAGTACTTTGTATGTGCATGCACAAGGCACAGAAGTTTCAAATGGAATTTCAAATGAAAAATAGTACTTTGTATATGCATGCGCAAGGCACAAAAGTTCCATCCTTTTAATGCGTGTGCCGGGTTGGATTTAACGTGACTGATTATGCTATAAATTAATGTATCGAAACTTCAAAGTTATTGCCAGGGAAAGGCAAAATTTTATATTCTAACAAGTTTATAAAATATATGTAGTTACAAGCGGTATTACAAATATAAGAAACGTTAAAAGTTTGTAGTGTGTAAAAGGTAATGATGTAGGAAATCATGGCAGCAACAGTTGGAGATCAAGATTCATAATAGATCAGACACAAATTGATCGACAGAAGATCAAGTTTTACTGCAGCCGACAGATCAAATACTGAGCGGTACATAATTGTTAACGGTCGACCCACCGGTCGACCGGCCAAACAACAGAGAGTTGGATTTTATAATCGGTCGACTGACATAAATGAAGAGCGATTGACCGACCTTCAACCGATACTTGTGTTTTAGTGTATCGGCAGAATTGAATTTTCAGATTGACTTCCAATTGGATTCCTGAAGGGATAAGAATTTCTAAAGACTTCTTTAATTAGGAAACTTAAAGAAATTCTTTTAGTTTATTTTTATTTTATTCTCTTAGATTAGAATTAGTTTTCCTAAATGGATGATGACTCTTTTAATTCTTTTTTGCTTTCTTTCAGGAATATGTTATGCTCTATATTAGGAGTAGCGTTCTTCTTATAAGCATATAAAAGACCATTGTATCATTTGTTTTGTATTCAACTTTGATATATAAAAATTCAGTTTCCTCTTTAAATTGCTTGTGGATTCGAGTTGTTATCTTTTTGCTCGTGAATTTGAATATTGTGCTCGTGGATTCGAGTATGTTCCGTACGGGAAAGATTTTTTTAGGGTTCATTGGTGCTAAAACAATATCTAGTCAATATCTTTACTTTCTTATCTGCGTCAAGTTGTATCAGATCTTCGGCAACTTTCCGACGATGGCAGAAAATGATGATGGATTGCGAAGTCTTTCCAAAAGGATGGGCGCTATTTCAGCTTAGCACTATCAACTCAACCTTGGACAACATGCTTTAAAAACTCGATAGATTTTCTGTAAGATGGATGGTCGACGTCTACCCGATGGCACGTACCGTAGCAGACGAGATCCTCCATCAACAAATCTTCTACCACCATATCCACCCTTACCTTCATCACAATCAACCCTTAAGATCGATGATCGGAGTCTAGTCGATAATACATACCGAAGTGAATATGATCGTCAATCAAATCAATCTCCACCACGACAACAAGAACCTCCACCACATCAACCTTCACTGCAACAATCATCATTACTATGCACCCTTACAACCATCATCGAATTTACAACTTGTGTTGTTCAAGTATTGCAATGCGCCCAAAAGACCCCCAACACTACGTAGCGGAATCAAATATTTTATTCAAGGTGTTCGGTCAAAAGTGAAGTATGCAACCTCATCATTGACAATGAAAATTGCAAGAATCTCGTTTCCAGAGCACTCATGAACTACTTGAAGTTAGAGATGGAACCACATCCTCATCCTTACACCATTGGTGGGTTAAGAAGGACATCTCCATTAAGATAACAGATCTATGCCATAGTCCTATTTTAATTGGAATATTTTATCAAGATACTGTTGCTTGTGATGTGGTTGACATGGACGCATGTCATGTTCTTTGGGGAAGACCATGGCAACACGATGTTGATGCTACACACAGAGCTAAAGAGAATATCTATGTGTTCCCTTGAAAGGGTAAAAAATTGTCATGAGGCCAATTCCATCTGTCCCAAAGCCTACAGAAGAAGACAAGCCTAAGTTTATATCCATATGCAACCGAGAAGTTCTTGATGGAATCAAAAGAGACAAAGCAAAGAGTTGCTTTGGTCAAAAAAGAAGTTGTTTCATCCTTTGAAGTTCCTGAGAAGATGAAGCCCATGTTGGAGAAGTTCAAAAGAATTGTTCATTATGAGTTTCTGAAAGGATTACAACCCATGAGAGATATTTAGCGTCATGATGCATCTATTTTTCATGATTTTGAAGATCCATTAATATGGAAGGAGAGTGTTAGAGATGAAAGTTTTAAATTCTTTAAGCTCATATCACCTACTATTTGCATGCAACGTGTTCTGCACGGTATGCCAAGTTTCATCTTTCATCACACTTTGGAAGATTTTCTTCATGGAGGCGAACCTATGAAGTATGAGAGCGCGGTGTATGTGTATGGCTGAATAATAGAGGAGCACCAACCAATCTCTTTCCCTCAAGCCGAGTTTGCTAAAGAGGACATCGTTCATTGTTCGATTGATTGGAACTCGAAGACAAGTTTTTTTGAAGAGGGAGGACTAATGTAGGAAGTCAATGCGGTAGTAGTAGGAGATCAAGGTTCAACAATAAACCAGATATAGTTCTCGGTCAACCGCCTGATCAACCGATAGAAGATCAAGTTTTGACTGCGATTGATCGCCCAGTCGACCGGCCAAATACAAAGGGCTACAAAATTGTTAACGGTCGATCACCCGCTTGACCGGCCAAACAACATAGAGCTGGATTTTATAGTCGGTCGATTGCCTGGTCGACCGACATAAGTGAAGAGTGGTCGACTGACTTTCGACCGACACTCATGTTTTAGCATATCTGTAGAATTGAATTTCCAGATTGACTTCCAGTTAGATTTCTGAATGGATAAGAATTTCTGAAGACTATTTTAATTAGAAACCTAAAGAAATTTTTTTAATTTATTTTTATTTTATTCCCTTAGGATAAGAATTAGTTTTCCTAAATGGATTAGGACTTTTTTAATTCTTTTTTGCTTTCTTTTAAGAATATGTTATAGTTTTTTAGTAAGAGTAATATTCTTCTTGTAAGCCTATAAAAAGTCATTAAATCTTTTGTTTTGTATTCAACTTTGATATATAGAAATTCAGTTTCTTTTTTAAATTGATCGTAGATTCGAGTTGTTATCTTTTTTCTCGTGGATTCGAGTGTTGTGCTCGTGGATTCGAATACATTTACTGTCTGAAAGATTCTTTCAGCATTCGTTGGCACTAAAACAATATCTAATCGGCATCTTCGCTTTCTCGTCTGCGTCATATAACTCTAGTAAAAATAATGATTTGGGATGGGCGGTCACAAATTCGACATATGGCTGATGTGAAACGGACACCCTATAGTATGGTGTATCAGTGATACACTTGACTGTCGCAAGGTTTCACCAAATAATACGATCTTGATATGAAACAAATTTAAAATCAGTACTATCACCGATGGATTTTAACAATAATTTATCATTATAATTTAGATAAGTCTAGTCTCAAGAAATCCAACACAATTTTCAGTTAATTGAACAGTCCAATTTTCAATATCAGAATCAGTAGATAACAAATGTAACAGAAGCAATAACTCTCAGTTATAGTGGACACCATGAGTCAATGATAAAAGTTTAAAGATAAAGTGTAGTGTAATCCAACTAAGACACGATTGCTAAAAGAAGAAGATTACCTACTGAGAAGCTACGTCCTCAGTTATGCATCTATTGTTGTTATGTCCTTTACTATTGTTGATTCTGTTTCTCGTCACTGACTGATATTGTTGTCTGCAGGCTAGCGAAGTTAGACCAACACGTGGACTGTGCACCCGAGAACTTGGTTCGTCGGACTGTGTAGGCGCGCACAAACTTGGCTTGGGTACACGCTGCTAGGGGTGTAAACGGGTCGGGTTCGGGTCGGATCCATGCCATTTCCGAACCCTAACCCGAACCCGATAAGGAATTTGGGTTCGGATTCGGGTTCGGGTCGGAATCTCTTCTTTCTTATCAGGTTCGGGTGGGATTCAGATTTTAAATAGGTGTATTAAAGTTCCAATTAAAGTTATTTTTTAAATTTGTATTTCAATTTTATTAGATGCAACATGAAAATTTATATACTTTACTTTTATAATAATGTGATCAAGTTCTCATTTTATAATTTTACTAATTTAAATATAGTGCAATGTATGATGATAAGTATCATTTTATAACATTTACTCTCTTTTCGGGTTTGTTATCGGGTTTCAGATTTGAAATAGGAACACCCGAACTCGACCCGATTAGGATTTCGAGTCTAGTTTTAGATTCAAACCCGATCCGTTAGTAAAAAATCAGATCGGGTTATCGAATTTTCGAGTACCATTTACAGTCCTACACGTAGCAATGGGAGCAGCCGAGGACGAAGCCGAGGTTGTATCTTGCCAATTGCACGGCGGCAGTTGCAGTCGGAAAGGAAGGCAAAAGTGGGGCTGCTCACTGGACTGCACAGGTTAGCAGCGACACTTGTCAGTAGTAGGTGAGGAGATGAGTGTTGCTGGCGACCGTGGACTGAGGCAAATGGAGTGCAGAGGTGGGGTTAGGTTGGGTTGCGGGGATAAAACGAAGAAGAAGATGCTGGGGATGACGGTGATGCTTTGGGGTGGTTGGTGTGGAGGACTTCGGTGTATGAGGTGAAGAAAATAGGGATTGGTGGGTGCTTGGGTTGGCTGGTGTGGTGAGGATCAAAGAGGAAGATGAGCAATAATAAATTTCAAATTTTGTGGGGATTTTCGTTGGAATTTTGGCGGGGATTTGTAACAGTAAAATTTTGTATTTTGTTTGAATTTTTCTGGTGGATACTTGTGGAGGTAGGGATAGAATAGATAAGTGGAGATAAGATTTGGATTATGATTTTGCGCTCAAATTCGGGAGAATTGAATTTCACACTTGAACTAAAAATAAAAAAAAAAATTATTTTGAAAATTCAAAATTTTCATTAATCAACTTCATTAAGTTTTCCAATACAGTCTCATGCCTTCAAATAGACTTACAACTTGATAATTTTCTCTACATAAGCGATGTAGGACTAAAAAGTTAAGCACAAGACTAATAAAATAAAAGAAAAATACAATAGATTTTGCATGTAAAATAGAAAATATAGACTCAAGCTAATTAGATCGATCTATGGCGCTCCATATGTGCTGTATGTCCGCATCAATATCTCTAGTAGTAATCAATGGAATGAGATGAATTATCACCTTAATTAGAAAAGGGGATGAGAGTTATTCATCTTATTTTATTATAGTTCTCAAACATGAGCTATTCTCTTGAATTATAAGTTGTATTGAAGAAACATACTTAGAGATGACCACTGTGATGCAAGACGGTGGCGAAAAAGGCCAAGTGTTTAAATCCTGAAAAAGAAGAAGAAAAAATATGAAGAAAAGCACAAACAAGTTGCCCTATAAAGAAAAGAGCAATTTGTAGAACTGCACTTGGGCATTTGTTGCAAGTTGAAAAATCATTATTAAGAAACAAATTTTCCGCAAGACAAAGAGACACAAAATTGCTTGATTGTCTTGCAAAATAGTTGGAGAACTAAGTTAAGATCTTTAGGATGCACCAATCAAGCTATACAACCACATTAGTTATAAAGATATATTTTTCTTTTTCTCAAGAGAAAACATTAGAAAAACATTTATCTAATCTTTTTGAGATTTTCTGTCCAATTATGTCAAATCCTAGTTCTTATGATTTTTGGTGATTTTCAATTGTAGGATTGAGCATAAGCCCCGAGGGCTCGAAAATTTTCTTACTGTCCACAAAAGTGGTGACATTACTAATTTTATTATTTCATAATAGAACTATTATATTTACAACCCTTATATATTATTACACTTACAATTCTTATGTAAAAACATTACTATATTTAAACTTATTTATTTAGAACTTAATACATTAAGTCCTTTCACATAGCCGTGTATATATATTGTTAGAAACTCTTATCTGTGAATATCTTTATTTTATTGTTAGATATCCTTATCTTTAGAAACTGTTATTGACACTCCAAAAAGACAAATTTCCTAAATAGCACTTCAACTGGTCCAAATGACATCCAAATTTGTTAAAATTTACAAAAGACAAGATGCGGACAAGCTGACGATCAGGTTCTACCCATCCTCAGATACCAAGCGATGACTTAAAACTTACTGATCTAGTGAAGCAGACAGTAGGCCAAGTATCACCTGTAAAGAGGCCTAAGCGTGGACTAAGAGGATAGCTTCGCTTGAAGCTCTTCATAGCTATGTAAAAAGCTAACTTTCAGCTTCGCTTGAAGCTAATTACAGCTTCGCCTGAAGCTTTTTCTGTGATCTTCGCTTGAAGCTCTTCATAGCACTGTAAAGAGCTAACTTTCAGCTTCGCTTGAGCTAGTTACAGCTTCACCTGAAATTAATAATAGCTTCGCCTGAAGCTTTTCCTGTGAGCTTCGCTTGAAACTCTTCATAGCTCTGTAAAGAGCTAACTTTCAGCTTCGTTCGAAGCTAATTATAGCTTTGCCTAAAATTAATAATAGCTTCGCCTGAAGCTTTCTTGTGGTTTCACCTGAGGAGCTGTGCTAGCCTCGCGTGAAGCTAATTCCAGTTTCGCTTGAAGCTTTCTGCACCTCCTATGGGAGAGATTGTCAGGTTAACACTTGACCAAGTCTTTGTAGGCTAACCCCACTACTTTAGTGGGGTTAATGCCACTTTAAGTGGGCGGTTACATCCGGCCATTTCGTCCCACATTAAGTGGAGACAACCAGGTCAAATGATTTAGACTCGCATGAGCCTATATAGCCTCACACAAAGCTTGTATTTAGCTTCGCACAAAGCTTTACACCCTCGCGCGAAGCTCAAAATAGCCTCTGAAACGAGGCTAACTGACTGTTGCCAGTCTTATTGAATTTTAGGGGCAATTATGCTCCTTAAAGCCTATAAATAGTTCATTCTTGGGATGAGCTTAGGGCTGGTTGGTGGGCAAAAAAAATCAAGACATAAAAAAGCAGAGGCTAAAAGAGAGAAATAGTGCTAAATCTCTCACTTCCAAGAAATTCAGAGAACCATTTCTCTAAATTCAGGGTGTTAATACGTTAAGACCTTTCTCTCTCAAGGAATCTTCGGAGCCAGGCGAGAAAGAATTTCTTAAGACTCAATCAATCGCATCGCCTACGGAATAAAGTGGTCGCATGCTGATGAGACTTCTACCGGCACACTTTCCCATAATCTTAGAAGAGACACTTGTAATTTTGTTTAATTATTTGTAATTTTCTCTTCAAAATTTGGAATTTTTTTCTATATTGATTTTCAATGAAAAATAAGATGGCGACTCCGTTAGGGATCTGCTTCTCCACTGTTGAGAATCAAGTGTTGCAATACAACGTTGAGTCTACTGCAGAGACCCTAGTCATTCATTTTGACCAAGAGAGGTTTGAACAACTCTCTCTAGGGTAGCACAAGTCCCCTACATGTGCAAGCACAGAAAGGTCAGTGTAGCCAGAGCCCCTCTGACTACCTCTTAGAAGTAAGTCTCTGTTGAGATTACTAAGGTTCTTTGAGACCCTGTCACAACCTCACGTGAGGCTAAACAGGCTCTACGCGAGCCTATCTCAATCTCAAAGAGACTAACTTAGCCCCATGCCAACGTGTTAACGTTGCACGCAAGGCTAAAGAGGTTCCTTTTAAACCTAAAACAGCATCTTCAAAGGCTATGTGGGTTGTAAAATCCACAATACCTTCTCTCGATTCAGGTTCATGCGAAGCTATAATAGTCTCTGGTTACAAGAGTATCTCAGCTCCTCCTAGAGCTAAGTCTCGTCTGTCTCGCGAGGCTAAGGCTAAAGCACTTTGTGCTAACAGTGAGGCTACTGCAGCCGCTCTTATATCAACAGCACTGCTGGGCAGTACTAAGCTTGCCGCACATGAAGCTAAGACCGAAGCACCTCTGTGTGCTAATAGCGTTGCTGATTCAACGTCGCTCTCACTGACAACACCAAGTGCTAAGAATCTCTGTCGCGAGGCTAAAGACAAAGCATCAAGTGCTAAAATTTTAGCCGCGAGGTTAGAGATAAAGCACCAGTGGGTGCAAACGATGAGGTTATTTTAGCCTCATTTGAAGGAAAAGCTCTGCACAGTAAAGCAAAGCTCGCCTCCAAAGGCAGAGCTAAAACTTCTTCACTTTGCGAAGCTACTCTGTCAGGCGAAGCTATCCTAGCTTAGCTTATAGCCAAAAGGAAGGCCTTTAAGGCTAAGCCAAGGACTTCTCAGCCTAAAGAGGCTAGTTTCTAGTCTTCTTGAGTCTCTGTGTTGGATAGGTTGGGTCCAGTTAACACAGATTTGAGAGACTATCTGAGCAATAAGCGAAAACTTCGCCTTAAGGAACCTGTTCACATCTCGCCATCCCAATACGGACAAGCAGGATGTCAACTTGTGATGGTTCACTCCATCCACTGTTATTTGGGGACAATGCCCATCACTCCTTTGAGTTGACAATCAGTATTCAACCAGTTGTCAGCCCAAACTTCTTAGAAGCCCAAATCTCAGAAGAAGAAGGCAACAAAGGTGGTCTATCTTGCAGCAGCCTCTGTTAATATGATAAGCAGAGGGAGGGATCTATTTCGGTCCTGATGAAGAAGAAGAGGGACCTTTACTCTTCCAGCTAGCTCCTCGGACTCTGATTATAACCCTGACTCACGTTCTGGTAGAACAAGAGGGTGCCTTTCAAGGTACTCGCTTCAGGATAGCTATAACTATGGACAACCTTCTTCATCAATCGAGATGTGTCACCAGCACCATTGAGGAACCTTTTTCAATGGTCTGATAACGAAGAGGAGGCCAGTGGATACACTTCCTCAGCTACCATCAGCTTGGTACGAACGAGCTTGTATCTGATAACATGGCTGACAATAATGATGATGATCTTCGTCGACGAATGGAGGCACAGGAGCAGACTTTCAGGGCTCAGCAGGAAGCTTTTGACAAAATCCAGCAGATGTTAGCTCAACTCTTGGTTAACCGAAACACCAATGACACCGGTAGTAATCATGATAAAGAGGAGCATAAAAACAATAAACATCCTAAAACTGAGAAGTCAAAGGAAAGCTCCTCAATCGATGTTGAGGTCATTAAAGGTATCCAAGCTCAGATTACATCCCTAGCCTAGAGAGATGAACTGAAGAAGGTAGGGATGACTCGTCCTTACCCACTAGAATGAGATTCAGTGCCATTCCCACTATAGTTCAAGCCACTTACATTGCACACGTACGATGGCAAGAGCTCACCCAACCAGCATATCTATTACTTTCGGTCTCAAACCAGTAATGTAATAGATAATGATGCTATCATGGCTAGACTATTCATCGGCACCTTTAAGGGGGTAGCCTTTAATTGGTTCAGGAGCCTACCCAGCAAGTCGCTCAATTCTTACATTGACCTAGAAATTCAATTCATCTCTCGATTTTATGAGGATGACACCGAGATAACTATGGATAAGCTCCTCTCAACAGTCCAGAAAGGAAGAGAATTTATGCGGGAATACATTGAGAGATTCTGTAACCTTTCTCTTATATGCCCTGCAGGCATACCGTGACCCATGTTACTCCAGACATGCCGACATAATTTCCTCAACAGAGTGAAAATACGTATGGGAGTTATCAAAGCCCATACATAGAATGAGTTTATGAAACAAGCTGAGATAGTTGAGAAATCGACTAAGAAGTTTGAACCCTCAGTGCCCAAGAACAAATGGGGGTTAACACTAAGGGACGTGATATAACCCAATCTTCCCAATCAAAGGGGAAGGAAACCATGGCCGTTGAGCTATCAGGGACAGCTCAAGTAAAGCAGAAGAGCAGCACCAATGATAATCAGGAATTCAAATTCTCGCCAAAGGTGTATTCCTTCAAAGATGAATAGGTGGTGACAATCTTCCACTTTCTTCACAAAGGTAACAAGCTCAAGTTACCCGAAGTTCGGTGACTTAATGAAGTGGAGCGTACACATGATCCTAACTGCTGCCTTTTTCATAGGATGGTGCATCACCTTACTAACAGATGATTTATCTTCAAGGACAAGATCCAAGCATTGGTGGATGTTGGAGTTCTGACTCTCAAGTCAGAACAAAAGAAAGTCACTCCAACACGATGACTCTTAATTTTGGGACTTTCCCGAAAATGATGATTCAAGATGGCTTGGTCCCAGTCCCTAAAGCCAGATTGGATATCATTAACCCAAAGGTTGAAAAGCAGAAAGCTAAGAGCCTCATTCCAATGACAATAGAATTTAGAGAGATCATGTAGGTCCACCCAGATATTGTTTCAAGATGAGAAATAGGAGATTAGCAAGCCTAAGCTCAAGGCAAGTCATGCAATGTCGTCTCTCTCGCAATAGATGACGACTCTGTGACTGTAGTCTCTCTCAGTGACTCAGAAGAAGAGAAGCTTACCTTAGCAACACAGCCCGCCACCTTGCAGTCAGTGGGTAGACGTTCCGATAAACAGTACTTGCAACAGTACGACCAGACACCCGACGTAGCATCCCAATCAATGACATCGGGAACCGCTGCACCTGTCCAGACTCCAATGCTTAAGACAAAGAAAAGCAGAAAGAGATTCGCTTTAATGAATCCTTGAAGAAGAATCCTTCCAAAGGACTCAACACTCCTTTCCTCTTTGACATATTAGCACAATTGGCCAATATTTCAGCTCATATTACCCTGCACGAGCTACTCCGCCTCTCGAAGAAAACAGAGAGGTGCTTAGGGATGCTCTTACTGATTCAAAATCATTTCTGATATAAGTGCCAATCCCTACAAAAGAAGATGGAGTTTCATGCCCCCAATGTCATTTGGTACAACAGCAAGTACCATGCATCATCTTCACTCCTAAAACCATGCTCCTCAAGGACAACCGACATGACAGCCCCTTGTATTATATAGGATACATTGGATCCACACATATTGAGAGAATACAAGTCGATCCGGGGTCTGCTTTGAGCATTATTCCGAGGGTACTTCTTTATTTTCTTGGCATCCTGTTGAGCAGGATGTCAATCACGACTACAACCATATATGGCTTCAATGTTGGGAGTAGTCATCCTTTGGGTAAGATCCGTCTCTGATGCCAAATTGGAGATTTAAAATCAGAAGTGACGTGTTACGTCATTGACGCTGACACGTCCTAGAAGCTCTTGCTCGGACAACCATAGATCCATGTTACTGGATTGTGTCTTCAACACTCCATCAATACTTCAAATATGTGGATGACAAGGCGATGATTAGAACGGTGTTCGCTGAAATGCAGCCGTTCAAAGGGTGGAGAACTACTTCACTGATTCTATACTTTAAAACAGAACAGTAAAGTGGTGGAAAAAATATTACCTAACAACATCGATAGAGGCAACGAAGCGGGCTCAGAACCAAGAGAAGATCCAAAGGTTTTTTTTGATGAAGAACCAATTATAGCATATCTGAATGATCTTGATTGTAATGATTCCGCCAACAATGGCGATGACTGGGTCCTTAATGAAAATGTCAATTTCGATTATTCTTCGTGTTGCGATGATAGAAATAGTCATGTTGACATGAGTCCTCTACACATGTCCCTGCCTATGTCAACGATATACATGCATATAGAGGAGAGTGATGAATTTGTATTTATAGTTCCACCTTCTAAGAAGGACCAATCGCCAATCATATTTGGAAAACTCTGACATTGGATTACCATATCCAACAATTCGGACGAAGACTTGGAGCCCCCATAATTCTTTCAGTATGCACGATCAAGGCACAACATGATGAAAGAAATGGGATACGACCTACGTCATGGTGAAGGCCTGAATTTTGAAAAGGGGCAACACATCCCTCTACAACCTTTCATACCGGAAGGAAACCTATCAATTCTATGATCAGACTCGTAGGGGGTTAGGTACATTATTCCATCTGTTAGATCTAATTCAGAATCTGAAAAGTTTCTACCATCACATTCTTCAGACTCGTCGGAATCGGAATTTGACACAAGTGTGGGGGTTTCCTTCAAGAAACTCTTCATCAACATGACAGCAACCAGTCAGGTGAAGCTAGAAGAGGATATTGAGCCATTCGACACTGATCCTTGGGCTCAACAACCTAATCTTTAATGGGAGAAGCATTTTGAACAATGCGACCCTCCTACAAAGATAAAGTAGTCCAAATTGTTGTGGGTCATCAAACGCACCCTAAACTCATCTCTATAAGAGAAAGTTTGTCACCAACAGAGGAGCAAGATCTTATATCCCTGATAAAAAAATATATGATGTCTTTTCTTGGAGCTATGAAGACATATCCGGTCTCGATCCTCAGGTGGTTATGCATCATCTCAACATCAAACCGGATGCTAAGCCAGTTGATTGTAGTACATTTTTGCATCATCTTTCACCTCTTTACCATGCATAAATATCAATAAAAATCTGTTTTTTATTCCTTTTCTCTCTATTTTTGCAGGTCCATATTTTAATGGAGAGAGTCCCACAAATTCATGCATTTATCAAGAATAAAAGGGGATTAATTCAAAGCCCAAAAGAGAGCCCAAGTGTTGAGCCCAGGATCTGGAATCATCCACGCATACAGTCAGCAATCTAGAAGATCCACGTGGCCAAACAACCTGTAACAAACTCGCAACAGAAATCTCTGGCGCAACGGCCAAGATTCTGCCGCGAAAACGCGGCTCTGGCCGCGTTTCCGCGGCAGGAATCTGGCCGTTGAGCCAGCGATTGATCCCCAGCTGTCTGATTCTGGAGCCTTCTTCTCCTGAGGCCTATAAATAGACCATCAGGGCCAGTGCAAAAGAGAGAGGAGAGAATAGAGGAAAGAGCTTGTAATTTGTAGGTTTTGCTCTAGGTTTTATTGCTCTTAGTCTTCTTCTTCCTCCTAGAAATTCTGCAAGAGAGAGATAGTGAGAGAGTGAAATCTTGTAATCAAGGGGTGATAACTTGAAGCAAAGTAAGGATTAATCAATCTACTTTCTCTTCTTTTGCAATTTCTAGCGCTTTTTCATTACTTGCTTTATTTCATTCAAGCTTTACTTTCATTGCATTATGTCTTGTTGTTTTCTTTCTAGTGTAATGGATAGCTAACTTCTTCTAACATGACTAGCTAACAACTAATCTTGCTAACTTCTAACTCTTGGGTGAATGCTAATTCTTCATCTTGCAAATGTTGAGTCTTTTTCATTCCCGATGGGTTACTTTCATTCTTGGCAATCTCTTGTTGTAATTCTCCATATGATTCATGTGTGCCTCATTTAGAGCCTTGTCCTAGAACAAGTGCCTTGATGGAACATGGAGATGGAACACCAAACATATGCTATTTGTTGTACAACTTTCTTACTTCAATGCTAACTTGTTGTATGGCCTTGAATGTCTAATGAATTTTGTATTTTCTTCCTTAGCATCCCTTGAGTGACACTCCCCGATTCCACCATGAAATTCTATCTTGAGAGCCGATGAAATCAATGAGGTTACAAGACAAGTCCAAGATGATCACCCATCCATCAAAGGGGAAAGTAACTTGACCAACAAGCAAGACAAACACTTGCCGATGAATCAACATGAGGCATGCTTCACCTTAACGGAGATTAGTAAGTTAGCAAGTTAGTAAGGTTAGCTAGTCATGGGTTTTTCCATTCTAAAAGTCTTTTGCAAGTTTTCTCTACTTTAGTTTTCTTCCTAAAAGCAACTCTTGTTTTCAAATTCTTTTCATTCTCTTTTCATCATTTTTACTTTCATGTACAAAACCACAACCAATTCTTTCACCTAATTTTCTATGTCTTTTTCATTCTTTTGAAACGAAGAAGAACTTTCGTTTGTCTTTCTTCAACATCAAACGTAAAGCTTCCATCGTGAGCTCTCCTTGTGGATTCGACCCGTATAGCTTATGCTACTACGGTGATTTGGAAAGGAGTACATTACACATTGTGAATACATTTCAGAGTAATCAAGCACCTAAGGTTGACTCTAAACCTTCTCTCTTTTGTGAATATCTGTGCGAATTATACTCCGCCGCTACTACTCCTCTTTTTCCTTATCAAATTTTTGGTGCCGTTGCCGGGGAGAGCAACGGTTTTGATTCAATTGAAGAACTAAACGAACTTTCTTCTCTGTTGCAGGTTACAGGTGAAGAAACAGGAAAATTAGCATTGCAGTGACATATAAGTGGCCCTGCGCCTCTGCTCTAGAAAGCAGAGACCAGTTGCCCTCTGATTTGCCGCGATTCCACGGCCAAAGCCGCGGATCCGCGGCAAAGAAGAGTGAACTACTCACAATTTTCTGCAGGGTTGCTTGCTCTGGAAAATAACAGCTGCTGCAATACTTAATTCTTGTATGCTTCACCATATTCCTGCTAATAATCAACAGTAAAATATTGTTTGCAAAGTTAAAAATTGATTAGACGTTTGCATTTCTAGGCACGTGTCTTTTCAATTCATTTACTTTACTGTTGAAGAGTGCTGGAGCAAGGTACGTGCGCATTGCATTTTGACTAGGACTCACTTCTTGATTGATTTATATCGCTTTGAGTGAACCTTGTTTGCTTATATCGTACACTTGCACAAAATCGATTTTAAGGGCATTACCCAATAAATAAGATAAGGTGGGGATTTCATCACCCTTTCCTTAGCCCAAAAACCACCATCCCAGCACTCACAATCCCAAGCCTTTTAATAAAATCTGATAGACGTTGGCCCTAGGGACATCCGGACTCAGTAGGAGATCGACTGAAGTTGGAAGTTGATTTTGATTTATACTCCGGTGAAATCAGTGTCTAAGGCTGGGGATTAAGAGGTTAAGTCTCGAAGATACCGTGGTTTGGCGTAATTAAGGCCCGTTGCTTACGCACGGATACCTCCCACCGTATTTTGCCCCTACCTGGCTGATTAGCTGTGGTCTGATTCAAGCAACAACCTTCTTTGGTTCATCGAACAGTTAGGAGTCGTCTAGGTCCAAAAATCCTAGATAGCTTGGGATTGATTTTTCTTTTATTGTTTGTTATTTTTTTTTCTTTTCGCTGGTGTGATCGGTGAACGTTGTTTGTGATTGTATATGCAAGAGTGGTATCGGGATCCAGATTCTGCAAGACTTGTTAGAATTTCTACACTTGCACCAACACCACCACTTCACACAATAGAAAACAACGTTTCACTCCAAGACAGATTCTATCCGATTCGCACCTCCCTTCCATCATGCATTCTTCTCCCTGCTTCCAATGGAAATCATTTTGAGCTGAAACCACAATTCATCAATACACTTCCACGATTTCATGGTTTAGAGTCTGAGGACGCATACTTCTTCATTCGAGAGTTCGAAGAAGTATGTGTAATGATGAGAATTTTCCAATTGACTGAGGATGCTGTTAGGTTAAGGTTCATACCTTTTGCGCTGAAGGACTTAGCTAAGAAATGGCTTTACAATCTTCCCGCCAGTTTGATATCTTCATGGGATGATTTTGTAAAAGTATTTCTTAAGAAATTTTATCCTATTCATAGACAGCCCTCATGAGAAAGAACATCATGCAATTCAAGCAGGAATCACACGAACCCTTCTGGAAATATTTTGAGCGTTTCAAAGACCTTTTAGCCTTATGTCCTCATCACGGCATAGAGAAATGGCGTCAGTGCCAAATTATCTATGACGGACTTGATTATCAAACGAAAACACTCCTTGAATCCATTTGCCAAGGGGAATTTTTGAAGAAAGATGAGAATCAAGGGTGGGATCTCTTTGAAGCCCTAGCTGAGAAAACCATTCAGTGGGAGTCATGCTCAGATAAACCCACTCCCACTACTTCCAGAACCGGTATGCATTCCATAGAATCCTCTATAGCTGCTGAAGCCAAGATCACACAATTAATGAAGAGGATAGAACTGCTTGAATCACGGGAACATTCTGCTGTTAATCAGGTCAACCCATCACCTATGGTCAAACCTGGTTGCACCTTTTGCCATGACCTCAACCATGTCTTCGAGGAGTGTCCTATATACCAGTCTCAATCATATCAGGAGAATACGAATGCCCGCAATCACAATCCACACTCCAGTACATACAACCCGGGATGGCGAAACTATCCAAATCTTTCGTGGAGTCAGTCTGGTCCTGAGCAACATAGGCCACCATTTCTAAATCAGTATAATGCTCAGTCTCACCCACACAGTTTCAATCATAATTCACCGAATTTTCATCCATATCAAAGTCCACCACAATCACAATCCTATCAGAGCCCACCACACTACCAAACACACTTCCAGTCTCAATATCACCAACATCCGCCCCAGAATGATTCACTATCAAGGTTAGAAAAGATAATAGAAACCCTAACAAAGATCCATCAACAGGATATGACCAAAGTACAGGCCCAGATTGGACAACTGACTAATTCTTTCAATAATACACAAAAAGGAATGTTTCCAAGTCAGCCAATGCCCAATCCCAAAAATCACTTCCCTTTGCGTGAAGTGGAAGACATGGGCCCCAGTCATTGCAACGCTATTCATATCCTGAGATCTGGCAAACAGGTAGACAATAGGGTTTCTACTCAACCATCCCATCCAGTTCCAAACCATCCCCTCCAGTTCCAAGGTCAACACCTCCAGTTCCAGTACAACCAACTTCTGACAATCCATCTTCTAGTGCTGAGCCATCAAAAGCCAAGGGAAAAGAGAAAGTCAATGAGCAACCTTATAAGCCTAAGGCACCATTTCCAAATAGGCTTACAAATCACAAATTGAATGCTCATATGGAGAAGATAAGAGAAATGTTCAACAAGGTCCAAATCAATGTCCCTCTTCTTGATGCCATACAACAAGTGCCATCATATGCAAAATTCTTAAAGGAAATGTGCACCAAGAAGAGGAAAACACAAGTCCCTAAGAAAGTCTTCCTGGCATCACACATCAGCGAGTTGTTCACTGGGCCTGTTCCTGTGAAATACAAGGACCCAGGGAGCCCGACCATATCTTGCGTCATAGGACAGACTACCATCAATAGGGCACTACTTGATTTGGGGGCCAGTATCAATCTCCTGCCTTTTTCTGTGTATCAACAATTAGGGTTAGGTGATCTCCGCCCGACCCAAATGACGATACAACTGGTTGATCGCTCTGTCAATAGACCTAAGGGGAAAATTCACGATGTCCTTGTCAGAGTTGGGGGAGTTCATTTACCCTGTGGATTTTGTAGTTCTTGAGACACAACCTGTGTCTAATACCAATCATAGGGCTCAGACTCCTGTCATCTTGGGACGACCATTCCTAACTACTGTAAATGCCATAATCAATTGTAGGAATGGGTCAATGAGGATAACTTTTGGGGATATGACGAGAGAATTGAATGTCTTCAGCATGCAACCTCGTAAGATTAAAGATCAAACATTCGAGGTTAATTTTGTCAGAAACAATTGTGAGGAAACAAGAAAGATGAGTCGCAAGTTTGCGATTCTCTTGAAGTAAAAGATCCTGTTATCCGAGTACCCTTTCAAAAGGGGAAAGTTGATTTGGATATTTTTACTTTCAGTGAGCCAACTGTGAATGTATCCCATGAGGATATAATTCAAGAACCTCCAATTGATATAACTTTTGAAGACCTCTTCGCTGAAGAAATCATGTGTCTGGATGAGCCAACCCGGGGACGGTTAACTACTTGTACAACTCTGAAGGAAAATGTTGACCTCAGTTTTGAAGAGTTGTATGAAGAAGAGCTGGAATTTCTTAATACTGGGAGTGAAGAAGTTCAGAGTGAAAAATGTGGTGAGGAAGAAATTTTCAGTGAACCTTGTGGTGAAATAAAGATGAATAATAATAAACAATTGAAACTGGAATCGCCTAAAGCTCAGAAAATAATTGCACTCGTTTTCCAACTGAGCCCGCAAGCAAACACACTGGAACGACGAGAAACGGGCTAGAGGGAAACGACCAAAGAAAAGCCTAGGCGATGGACACACTTGTACATATTCTTTGTAAATAGTTTTTTTATACACTTTTGTAAATAAACAAAATAAAAAAAAGAAAATGAGGACTTTTGTGGAAATTCCTTTAAAAGAGTTCTACCACTTTCAAAATTCAAATCTCCCAGTCCCTAGGTTTCTCCATAACTCTTTTTCCTAGGGTCAAACTCCTTTTTCAAAACTTCAAATCCCTAGGTTGTAAATATATTTTTACCTAGGGATAAAAGTGGAACTCTCATTTTTTTCCTCCCTATAAATACTCTCTCTACCCTACCCGTCCTCCCTCAAACGAAAAAGTCATCTCAGATCTGAAATCCCACTCAAAGCACCGCCTTCTACAACTTTTCTGCTCCTCTGTTTCAACCAGAAAGCCGCGACTCCGCGACCCAGGCCGCGCATCCGCGGCCAACCTGACTTTTCTGGAGCAGCGCCAAGTTCTTCACCGATCGATTTCTTCCCCTGGTGGCCGATCTGCTGTCACATCTTTCCGAACCCATCTCCTGTGCCCTCTGCAAGACCGAGATTTGTTTCCCCCCCACGAATTTCGGGGGCGGTTTTGAATCTTGATCTCTCCAATTTTATTGCTTTAATCTTTGATTATTAGCATGGCACCTTTAATATTTGCTGAGAAAGACTATGGGAAAATCTTGTGTGACTCGAATGGATATGGCCATATGTTTCTAGATAGAATTAGGGCTTGGGATTGGTATATGCTAGTGTACGACAACTCTGAGAACGGTACATTTTATTGTCCCGAATTGGTGACAATGTTTTACACTCACATTGACCATGCATCTGTTGACACGCAAACATACCAATTTACTGTGCACATATCCATGGGTGACTGGTTCATCACTTTTCCTCTTCTTGAGGAACACACAATGTCCCCATTCATCAACAACACAGCGATCCCCTCCCACTGATAGATTATATGACACTCACGGGGCTCGCTGCACTGAGCAGGACCGTGGGCTCAAGGCCAGCACTACCTTTAGGAATGTTCACTGCGTTGGACGCTGGATCCAACGTAACATTTTAGGGCTGGACCACACGACTTCCTTCAACCGCCCGGTGTTGCAAATAATCTACGATTTAATGACCAGGCAACACACGGTCTGCTTAAATAAGGTCATCTTCCACGCTATCATAGCTAACTCTTCACGCACTAGAGGTGCCAACACTCTCACCCAATTCTGATCACGCGTCTGTGTAGGACTTTCCTACCGGACGCCGTATTCGATTCATTTGACCGAGTGTTTGTTGCACCTGAGCGACCCACCAGTTCTTATAATAGCTGTCTGCACGCGGTTTGGACCCCTAGTGTCCAACCCGAAGATGTACCGGTGGAGTCCTCCTCTGAGGAGAGTCTTGAGGAGAAGATGAGCCTGAGTTTTGGCGTCAGGATCCCCCAGCAAATCACGTGCCTTCATGCCCACCATCTGAAGGGCATGAAGAAATTTTTAGGGGACAGGTTAGGCTTAGAAAGAAGGTGGAGGAGCAATCCTCGAGGTTGGACCGCATTGAGGCGGGGCTCAGACGATCTCAGTCGGCTGGACCCAGCACCACCGCTGGTCTAAAGAGATGGAGGGAGTGATTTCATACCTTTTACCTATTTCATGCATCTTTTTATCTTGCATACATTGAGGACAATGAATGAGATAGGTATGGGGGGTAGATTCTAACCTAGGATTTTTATTTTCTTTTTAGGCTTTTTATTTTTATTTGTAGG
>JAVJIF010034570.1:0-121808 GCA_038442645.1 Agave tequilana
TGTGAAACAAGTCCATGGTGGTATCACTAGATTGAAGCAGCATATAGCACATGTACCCGGTCAGGTGGAAGGATGCTTGCGAGTATCAAAGAGATATCTCAAATAAGACGACATCTTTCTGAAGGTAGTAAAGAAAGAGCGGCCATTAAATCTAAAAAAGCCGACTTATGAGATCTTTAAGTGAGGAAGATTTCTATGAGGTGACCGAAGAAGATTCTGATAATGAAATTGAAGAATTGGGTTTGATAGAAGGAGTTGAAAGAAGACAACTGAAACAAAGCCATGAAAGAAAGTCGTGAAATGGCTTGGAGATCGGCAGAAGGAGTTGATATTGGTGGCAGTAGTTCACAGCCTTCAGGATCAGGGAGTAACCGTGGATTCGTCGGAGTATGACTATGAGAGAAGCTGAAATTCCAGCTCGTGGTATTGATCCTTACATGTTCCCAACAAACAGAAATCATCAAAAGCATGTTCTCAACTGAGAATATGAAAAAAGTTGGGAAATCCGTGGCGAAGTTCTTTCACTACAATGCAATACCATTCAATGCAGCTGATAGTGGTCCTTTACTACCAAGCCATGATTAATACTATTGCGGAGGCAGGTCCAGGTGTAAAAGGCCCTACAGGGTACCAGATTGGCAATCTCTATTTAGAGGAGGAAGTGAAAGAAATTGGAGTATATATTGCTTCATAAAAACACAATGGCCGCAGTATGGTTGCACGATCATGTGTGATGGATGGAGTTCACATAATAGAAAGCCTATTGTTATTTCATGATTTATTGTGATAGAAGCATGATCTACCATACTTCTGTTGATACCACTAATATCTCGAAGACTGCTGAGTATATATTCTCGCTAATGGATAAAGTTGTTGATGAAGTTGGCGAAGAAAATATCGTGCAGGTTGTCACAGATAATGAGGCAAGTTTCAAAGCAGCTGGTCACATGTTGATGGAGAAGAGAAAACATTTGTTTTGGTCTCCCTGTGCAGCACATTGCATTGATTTGATGCTTGAAGATATTGGCTCTTTGAAATCAGTCAAGGAGACATTGGATGATGCTAAGGTGATCACATCATTTTTACAATAGCCTCAAGTGTGGATTTAATGAAGCTATACACCAAAGATAGAGATTTGTTGAGACCAGGTATAACACGGTTTGCCACCGAGTTTATTTCTATTAAAAGCCTTATTCGCTATGAGCAAGATTTGAAAAGAATGTGCACGACTACAGAATGGCGTGAATTCAACAAGGAAAGGAGTAGAAAAGTGTGCGAGATAAGGTTGCTAATCTCATTCTGACTGACCGGTTTTGGAAGAAGGCAAGAGAGGTCCAAAACATTATGGATCCTCTTGTTAGAGTCTTGAAGATAGTGGATCAGGACAAGAAACCTACACTATCTATTATATATGAAGCTATGGATAGAGCAAAATTGGCTATAAAGGCCTCAAATAAGAACTGAAGAAGTACTGGGACATCATTGATAGAAGATGGGAGGGACTTGCATAGACACTTGCATGCTGCTGGTAATTCATTTGCCTAGAAATCATATTTGTTGACTAGAAATTGAAACTGTCATATCATAACAATCGTTTGCTTACATTATTGCAGCATATTTTTAAATCCAGCACTCCAATATTCAAAAAACTTTTCTACACATCCAGAAGTGAGATATGGATTAAAGGAGGTCATTAAAAGATTGGAGCCAGATTTGACTAAACAAGCAAGAGCTATTAATGAGGTAATAATAATTTATTTATTTCATCGATATAATGTTATGCAAATATTAACACTTGTGATGTGTATTCTCACAGATAAAATTATTTGTGGATGGAGTTGGAGAATTGGAAGCTCACTAACTAGAAGAGCAGTGCAACAATCTCTTCCAGCTGATTGGTGGATTAATTATGGCGAAGAAGCTCCCAATCTGCAGAAAATGCCATCAAAGTCTTAAGCCAAACATGTTCTCATCGGGTTGTGAAAGAAATTGGAGCACGTGGTCGCTAATTCATACAAAACTGCGCAACCGGTTGGCAATGAAAAAGTTGCATAAACTAGTATAGTGCATTACAATATGCGGTTGCGAGTAAGAAACTTGACATGCAAAAGCGACACTGATGATTTATTACAACCCAATTGATCTGAACAATATTTTCAATGATGATGATATTTTGGATGAGTGGATTCGTGAGGGAGAACAGCCGATGTTACCACCAGATGACTTAGGTTGGTTAGATGAAGGTATTTCGTCATACTGACGAAAGTGGCGGTGATGATGGTGATGGCGGTGATGATGACAGCGGTGATGGTGGTGGCGATGATGGTGGTGAGGTGATGGTGGTGAGGGTGATGGCGGCAGTGATGGTGGTGATGGTGGTAATGTTGAAGATACTCATGGTGTTGGTGGAAGCCAACGAGATGATGCTTTAACATGGGATTCACAATATTATGCCACACAAGATACAGATCATGGAGGCCGGGCGGGGATTTCACAGCAGCGTAGGCATTTGGATCGGTTGGTCGAATTCAGTTCTAGCGATGATTATTCGAGTGGACATGATTACTACTCACATGGTCATCATAGTCTTGAAGGCCATTTACAGGGGTTGGGTTGACATCTGGCCAATATTCTGGCACTGATTATTCTAGCAAGCACTGGTGATTACTCTACTAGCAGCACTGAATATCGAGGTTTTGGGTATTATCACCATGGAGCTGATATTGCACAGCCCCTACCGCCATATTACTCTGATAGTGGATCCTCTGGCCAATCATCTCAGCCTACAGGATCTCACCCACAAACATATCATTATCCTTATGGAAACTATATGCCTGGTTTCTATACTTATCGCGGGCCAGATGATAATGATGATTTGGAGCCTCCTCGTAATTCAATGTGGAAATGACTATATTAGCAGGTACTTATGAATTATTTTGTGCAATTTACTATATTATGCATGTATTTTGATATTTTTCTACCGACGACGCTTGTATTTATGCTTTCACGTTATGTTTTGAGTGTTAGGTGATATGTTTTGAATATGTGATGCATGAATTTGGATGTTTACATTTTTTTATGATTTGTCATGATTTTTTCATAATTTTTTTGGCGCTCTATGTAGCGTTTTTTGCGTATCGCCCGAGTCCGATCCGAGTCGCCGAGACCGATCCGTCTCGGTGCCGGCCGAGTCGGCGGCCGAGACCGAGACTTTGAACCATGTTTTACAGTGACACTAGCGCTTGGGTCATCCTTCATTATAAAAGATTCGGTTTATTATTCCTTTTGAGTCCTCTATCTCTTCTTTAGGCTGTGAGTCTTGTGAGTTAGGTAAGCATCATCGTGCTACCTTTCAGAGTCGAGTCAATAGTCGTAGTAATTCTGCTTTCGAGTTGGTCCATTCTGATGTTTGGAGTCCTAGTCATATGCCCTCTATTAAGGGTTTTAGATATTTTCTACTCTTGTTGATGACTTCTCTCGCAGACTTGGTTGATCTCCTAAAAGAGAGGTCAAAGTGTCCAGTGTAATTGAGTCTATCTTTAATGAAATAAAAAAATCAGTTTTCTACTTCTATTCGTGTGCTTTGTACTGACAATGCCCTGGAGTATGTAATAAAGAATGTATCTAGTTTTATTTCTAAATAGAATTATTCATCAGACCTCTTATTCTGAGACATCACAACAAAATGGAGTTGCTAAAAGAAACATAGCATATTCTAGATGTTGTTAGAACCTTAATGATCCATATGAGTGTTCCGAAATATTTAAGCTTTGATGCTGTGTTGAGTGCTTGTTATCTAATTAATAGGATATCTTTTTAGTTCGCAATAAAAGATCTTCATTTTCTTGTCTCTTTGCTAACAAAAACCCCTTCTCCATGACTCTCCGTGTTTTAAATGCACTTGTTTGTTCAGGACTTATCTCCTAGGCTAGATAAATTATTTCCTATATCTATAAAGTGTGCCTTCGTTGGGTATTTTAGAACATAAAAAGGATACCGGTGTTATAATCCCTCCACCAGGAAGTATTTGGTGTCTGTTGATGTTACATCCTTTGAGTCTGTTCAATATTTCTCTATACAGGTTCCTGTCACCATATATGAGACTATTTCTCCTTTACTGTCTGTGTCATTGCCTACACCTGCTAATACAGATTCTTTGCTAGTGCCGCCAACAGAAACTACAGACCCACCTGCATTAAAATCAGTAAAGAATTTCAAATACATCTATACTCATTACTAAAAGGTTCCTGCCTCTGAACCAGTTCCAGCTAATCTCTCTCCAGTAGACGGTCCTCCTTCTCCATCATCAATTTCTCAATCTGATCTTGATATTCATATAGTCCTTCCAAAAGGTAAACGGTCTTGCACTGATCACCATATTTCTAATTTCGTTTCTTATGATCACCTAAACCCTATTTTTTGACAGTTTACTCTCTTTTTATCTTCTAAATCTATACTCAGGTCTTATACAAAAGTTTTATTGGTACCTGCCTGGAAACAGGCAATGGATGAGGAGATGAAAGCTCTTACTTCTAGAAAAACTTAGGAATTGACTTCCGCACCAACAAGATGAGGTGGTTGTTGGTTGTCGCTGGGTCTTTACTCTAAAGTACCACCAGATGGATCTGTGGACAGATATAAGGCCAAGCTCGTGGCCAAGTGTTATACTCGACATGGCATCAACTATTTTGAGACATCTGGCCAATTGTCAGGATGAACTCTATCAGATTTTGTTCTCTATTGCTGTTAACTTGTCATGGTCATTGTTCCAGCTGGATGTCAAGAACGTCTTATTATGGGGATCTTCAGAAGGAAGTGTATATGGAGCAATCTCCAGGTTATGTTGCTCAGGGGGAGACTAAAGCCTATTGTCTAAAAAAGGCTATATATGGACTCATGCAGAGTCCAAGAGCGTACTTTAAGAAGTTTCAGTCTTACCATGTCTGGTGTTGGCTTTCGTCGATGTCATTCAATCATCACTCTGTCATCATTCGGCGCACAAGATCCAGCATAGTAGTTCTGGTTGTTTATGTTGATGACATTTTACTGGTTAGAAGTGATTCAGATGGGATAATGGAGACTAAGATGTATCTCAAACATCATTTTGTGACCAAGTACATGAGACGTCCAAAATACTTTCTAGGAATTGAAGTTGCACATCAAAAATACTGTGTACTTTTTTCTCGGTGAAAGTATGCTCTGAACCTTCTGGAGGAAACAGAAATTTTGGGATGCAAGCCTGCTAATACACCAATGAAAGCTAATGTGGATTTATAATTTGATGACAGTCATACACTTGATCCATGAAGATATAGGAGATTGATTGGGAAGCTGATCTATCTTATGGTGACTAGGCCAGATAAACCTTTATTGTAAGAGTTCTGAGTAGATTCATGCATCAGCCCAAAGAGACCAATTGGTAAGCTGCGATGAAGGTTCTAACTTACATCAAGAGTTGTCCAGGAAAATAGTTGATGTATAAAAAAATAAACATGTACATATTTCTGGATACTCTGATTCAGGGTATGCTGGTGATCGAGGGGATAGGAAGTCTACTACTGGCTATTACACCTTTATTGAAGGAAATTTGGTGACTTGGAGAAGCAAGAAACAAGATGTTATGTCTCGCTCAAGTGCTGAAGCTGAGTATAGAGCTATGCTCTTACAGCATGCGAGACAGTGTGGTTAAAAAATTTTACTGATGGAGCTTGGTTTCAGATGGCCTGGACCCATGTTTATGCATTGTGATAATCAGTCTGCCATCTATATTGCCAGAATCCAATGTTTCTGAAAGGATCAAACACATTGAGATCGACTATCAGTTTCTCAGAGATGCTTGGACCAAGAAGGTGGTTATGTTCCAATTCACACCATTTTCGAAGCAGTTAGCTGATTTACTTACTAAAGCTGCCTCACCTCATGTGTTTTCTAAATTTTGTAACAAGCTGGGCATATTGGATGTCTATGCTCCACCTTGAGAGGAGGTGTTAAGTTATTAGTATTTGGGTTATTGGGTGATTACTCATATTTACCCACATACCCTCCTTATCTTCTATATATATCTTATAACTCTCTTTTATTATATACAATCTCCTTTTAGGGTTTTTTATTTTCCTACAATATATATATATATATATATTATATATATTATATATATATGAGGAGAGGAAGACTCTCGAACCTCTTCTTTTCTGTCCTCCTTTAAAACATCTTTTCTCTTCTATTTCACCAAATCCTAACCAAAGTACTTATATCCTCTAAAGCATGGATTCATCTTACAACCTCTCGTCCTCATATTAGGTATGAATCTGATATGGATATGCAAATATAAGCCTAGGATTCGTATTAGGTTTGCCATGTACAAAAAACATCGCATATCTGCTACGCATTGAACATTTGGAGTAGTGAAAGCCAATGAAGCCAATTTGAATTAGGGGAAGGAGTTGTAGCAGCATAGAGAGGAGCTTTTGGTTAGTTGCTGGTGGTGGTGGTTTGACATTGGGTTTTCACGTTTCTCTAGAAGTCTTAACTCTAAAATCGAGAAGAAATCAAAGCAAGTAATGAATAAACTTGCTAGGGGACTTGGTCCAATCGAAGGAGAGGCAATAGTCAAAGATCGTGACACTGCTAAGGAACTTGGTCGGATCATAGTAGAGGCAATGTTCAAGATCGCGAGGAGGCTTGATACGATAGGAGCGGGGGCGAGACAAGATCGTCGGGGGGGCTCGATCGAAATGAAGCGAATCAGAAATTGGAAGGGGTGAGATCCAAGACCTTAGATATCTTCCATGGTGATGGTTGATCAATTCATTTAAAATCTAATGCCAGAGAGAGAGGGGGTGGGGGGGAGGGAGGGAGGAAGTTGCACAGACAGTATTATTTTTTTCCTTTTTCTTCGTTGGCTTTTATTTCATTTTATTTATTTTTCTTTCCTCATTTTATAGAGTTTAGTATAGTATGTTACTATTGGAGTAGATTCCAATCAACTATTTTACCTTGCGCTAAAACTTCAGCTTTATTAAATCTCAAGTGTGCTAATATTCAATTCTTGATTTGTTTTATCAATAATATATTAAAATAATATTTAATTGATGAATCCACAGAGAATCTGTATCTATGCTCTTTTGAGAAATTGTGTGTTCACATATCTGTATCAATATCGTATCTGCTGTTTCGATGCAATAAATATTTAAACTTATATTATTGTTATTATTTGTATCTAAACAGTCTAAGTTGGTAGGTATAAAGTGTAAACATCTTACCTTACCAGGGAAAACCCAAAATAAATCATTGGGATGGCCGGAAAAAAACATGTCAAAACTAGTAAAGTTACACCTTAAACTTTTTTTAAATAATTGTCATTAAGGCATAAGAATTTCTAGGGAAACAGTTTTATCATCAAAGTTTGATACGCATAAGAAAAGAGAAAAAGCAAAGAAAGAAAAACATATTGGTTATTTAGGGTTATAAACTTTATAATCTATCTTGTAATATACGCCTAAATTGGCTAATTATTATCTTCTGATTAAAATGTGCCTGTATTAGTCAATAATATAGTTGAGAACGTACAGAAAACACCATAGGCAATTATACAAGGTTTAGGATGAATTAAGGTGACAATGATTAGGAAATCATTTTGATTATTGTTTTCTTTAACTAGGAAGCAGTTATGGGAACTCACAACAACCTATTAGGTGTCTACATAGTAACTTTTCTCCTTAAAGTAGTCATAGTAATTGAAATGTCCAAGGAAAGACAGTGGAGATATTATATAGCAACTACATAAGCCTCCAACATGCATGTACAGGAAGAAAATTCCTAGAAAGAGTGTGTGTGTGTGTGTGTGTTGTGTGTGTGGTGTGTTGTGTGTGGTGTGTGGGGGGGGGGGGGGGGGGGGGGGGGGGGATAGGTTGTCCCTCACCCGACCCATTTATATAAACGGACAAGAAAACATTTACCCTTGTTGATGTAAAACCACCTGGATCGCAATCACCTTCAAATCGTAACCGAGATTTAAACTGAGGAAAGATAAAAGTTGGGTTTTCACCCCTTGCACGGGCTTCTCACCCAAAACTCGAGAGCAAAAGAGACTCAAGAATTACTCAGATAATTTGTGGAAATTTTTAATCAGTCAATAATCATCCCAAATAGTTTAAGGGGCCTTATATAGGCTTTACAAAAGAGGAGTACTGGGAAATAACCGATGTGGTACTAAACGCCCACAAAGGAACACAAATAAAGCTAAAATACCTACTCAAATAAAGCTGAAACAAAATACTAAATCTCCCGAATAAGCTAAGGCATGAAAAGATAAAGAACTGCGTGATGTCCTCATCAATTCCCTCGGGGTGGGAGGAACTCGACCCTGTCGAATTAGGACTCTCCTCACGAAGATCTCAATCGGGCCAAGGTGGTGATCGTGGCAGCAGCATGAGAACATCATGTCGAGACCATGGTGGCGGAGGAGCTGGTCTCCATGACAGATCGGTGGTGGAAGATAGCAGCACGATCAAGGAACAGAGAGTAGAGCGAGGTGCATCGTCTTGGCTGAAAGCGGAGCTGATACCAGGATCCCACGGACTATCCAACTCGTAAGCAATGTACACAACCCTCTTCAGAGTCATTTCGAAATCTTCACGCCAAGCGTGCAACTTTCTCGTGGCCTCAGAGTGACTCGTAACCATCACCCTATCATCAACTGTAAATTCCTGCAAAATACTATATGGGTATGCAGCAAATTTGTAGTTGTTATTGCAAGTTGCTATCAGCCTAGTGATATCATCAATATGTGCAACAGGCAGATGCAAAGCAGTAGGTATTCTAAGCATGGCTCCTAACGATGGGAGAACGAGAGATATAATATGCCTAGAAGGACACACATCTAACGATGGAGGTACACAGGACTCGGACACAAACTCTAAACAACCTGAAAAATAAGTGTTAGAAACCATTTGCTGGACCTTGGCAAGAAATTCAGGTGACTCCCTAAAAGAAGAATTGATAGGAATAACCATAAAATTAGGTTCAACACAAGGAGACTCGAATAGCTGATTAGGCACAGTGTGTATATTAGGCTCAACTGTATCGTCCACGTCATCATTGACACTATCAGAAGACATGTGAATTTCATCAATGATTTGTGCGACAGAATCAACTGCTATGTCTTCGATTATATCAACAGTTTTACAAGAAACTTGGTCATCCTTAACAGCCTTCGAATCGTCAACTTCATCAGTGGGCACAGTTCTAACATGTTGACTCTCCGAGGGCATTGATAATTATAATGTCCATAGCCCTTACATTTAGAACATTTGACCTTGGCATTGATTAGCGTTTTGAAAGTCAAGTCCAATTTTAATGCCACATCAAAGGCATCTTCAACGGTATCTAGGTCATAGGGGCTAGTAATCATAGCACGTTTTATTTTAGGCCGTAAACCCCAAATAAACCTAGTTAGAGTCTCAGAAGGGTGCTCTCTCACTTCACTACGATGGGTTAAGTCCTTAAATATGGTAATGTATTCGTGAACAGACATACGACCCTGATGGAGATTGTGTAGCTGGTCTAAGTGGGAGTCCCTATAATGCTGATTAGTCATGATGACTCAAGCAAGCAAGCAGATGTAGTGAAGAGCCCTAAAGTCAATTAAACTAAATGTATGCACTAAACAAAAAAATTCCCTAAAGTTTAAAGTTTAAATGTAAATAAAAATGCATTCCTAAAATGATGAAAAGATGCAACCACTAAATCGAAGCAAATAGCATTTCTACCAACAAATTATAGCAATCCGTATAGTAGTTGCAAGTAATCAACAGTTAATGAACTAGGTCAAGTTGTGATATCACCTGAGGTGGAGTCGTTCACGCCCAAACGCAAATTTTCGAAGATTCCCCAGAGAAATACTCACACTCAAGAGTTGAGATCGCCCACAGATTTTTTGGACAGCGGTGATAAGAAGTGGAAGCTGAATATCTCGAGAATGGCGCAAATCGGGTCCGAATCAGGACAGAAACAAGTTGTGAATTGTGGCGCGCTGATTTACTGAGTTAAATCTGGAAGATGATCGGAGCTTGAACCAGATTGTGACTGTTGTAGGAACGTAGTACTGGTCGTCACGAATCCACTGCCTCGAAAACGGATCAATTCGGACTTGAAACGAGCTCTGAACGGCGTTTGAAGTGATGCTGCGATTATGGACTGTGCTGACTCAGTCGAGTCAACTCGGCCGAGTTAACTCGCTCAACTGACTCGGGCCTGGGTTGGTTTTGATTCACTTTGAACCAACCCGGCCTGATTCCAACCGGTCTGGTTTAAATGAGCGGATTCGGGTGCGGTCTGGTGGTTTGGATCCGACCCGACTTACTCCCACTTCTTAAACCCAAATCGGGTTTTGTTTAAGCCACCCGTTCGCAGCGTGCCCACCTCCCTCTTTCGATCTCGCAGCTAGGGCAGGGCATTGACGGCGAAGCTCGGCAGGGGACGGCGACGCAGGTGGCGGTCTTAGTCGGCGGAGATGGCCGGCGAAGCTCTTCAGCAAGCACGACGAGACGTCAGAGATGCAGAAGGCGGTGAACTGCTCGCCGATCATGGCCGAATTGTCTCTGCCAGTGATGCGACGGCGGAGGGAGGTGTGGGAAACCTTGATCGAAGCTCAGTGGGGAAGATCCGGCGAAGCTCCGGCGGAATCGATCGGCGAGGACTCTCGGGAGGCTTCTGAGGCGTCGTTGCGGGTCCGACGATGATGGTGAATGACCGGAGGGGGCTCGACGATGATGGGAAGTTGAAGAATGTTCCGCGAAGCCTTCAGAGAGCTCCGATGGGGCGCTGGCGGCACCGAAAGGCAGATGTGAGGGCGGGTTGAGGGCGGTGGATGGGAACAGGCGAAAATCTCCGACGAAGGTACTGGCCCCGATCAGATCTGCCCCGATCAGCGCCGGCGACAGTCTGGACCTGTTGCGACGGGGCAGAACACTGGAGATCCGGCGACCACAGAGTTCCGACGAAGCCTGGTTTCTCCTCCTCCGGCCGGAGCTGTAGTCGGCTGATGATAACGAGGCGGCGGATCTGAAATTGAGGCGACGAAGGCGTCAGATTCTCGGCGGTGGTTTCAAGGCCCGAACGACGAAGAAGATCAACGGTGGAGAGGTGATGAGGATGTGGGCGATGTCGAGGACCGTGGTGGTGATGCTTGCCGGCGGAGGGCAGGTGGCGGGGATCACGGCGAGGGCAGGTGGCGACGATGTACGGGTGTCGGTGTCGGCGTCGGCGAAGGCTCTGTTGCTCGGGAGTGCGAAGAGAGTGGGAAGGGGATCTAGTCGTCGGAGTCGCCTTTGAAAAAGAGCTCGAGGCGCTGTTTGGATTGGATGGCGGCGTCGAACAGGGCGGGCAAGTGCTTACGGGAGCGTTTCAGTTGGATGAAGTCGTCGAGATCTGTCGTCGATCTGGGCGTCGATGAAGACGTGGATCTTGTCGACAAGGAAGGAGTCGGCGGTGGCCTTGTTGGAAGTGGACGGCGTCGTCGTCGATGGAATGTGGGGCGTTGGTGTAGATCAGAGGCGGTGGCGCTTGAGAAGATGAACAGTGCAAGCTTCGAATTTTCCAGGGATTTTTCGATGAGATTTTTTTTTCACTGTAATTTTTTTTTTTGAAACAGTGTATTCTCTCTTCTTTTTCTTTTTTTTTCTTTTTTTCTTTTTTTTTTTTGAATCTGGAATATAAATCTAGGTTTTTTTGGAATAAAGATCTAGGGTTTTGGAAACTGGAAGAAAAATTTAGAAAAGATAATGTTTGAAGGGGATTGAAAACCGGTGCTCTGATACCAAAATGATGTAAAACCACCTGGATCGCAATCACCTTCAAATCGTAACCGAGATTTAAACTGAGGAAAAGATAAAAGTTGGGTTTCCACCCCTTGCACGGCCTTCTCACCCAAAACTCGAGAGCAAAAGAGACTCAAGAATTACTCAGATAATTTGTGAAAATTTTTAATCATTCAATAATCATCCCAAATAGTTTAAGGGGCCTTATTATAGGCTTTACAAAAGAGTACTGGGAAATAACCGATGTGGTACTAAACGCCCACAAAGGAACACAAATAAAGCTAAAATACCTACTCAAATAAAGCTGAAACAAAATACTAAATCTCCCGAATAAGCTAAGGCATGAAAAGATAAAGAACTGCGTGATGTCCTCATCACTTGTGCTACCTATTACCCTATGAATTACGGTAAACGGGTAAAAGTGAGTGTGTTTACCCTTAAACCATTGTCATCCTACAAATAATGCATAAAAGTACTGAATGATTGTATCACCTGATATAAATAGTTGGTGTGCAATACTCGTTATATGAAGCGGTATCCCAAGGTGAGAGCCTTCACTACACGCGATGCCCTGGCAAAAAATAAATATTATGTGCAACTCATTTTCATACAATTCAGTGTGATTATGTATTAACAAAGACAATGTTTAGCAAAGCATATCCATACCAAATCTTTAACAAAGATATCGATAGCAGAATATGGTGTATAATCATTGTCTAACATGTGAGGCACACGATTTCCAAACATCCTGCACAGAATCATCATTGCATTTGTTATATCATTTAAAAGATGTTATGTGCTGAATTCAAGCAGATGTTAAACTTTTCAAAAATTCTGGAACATCTATTGAACCTGAGCAATTTCGGAAATTGGGAATCAAGCACCCTCAAAATAAAAGCTAGAGCGTTCAAGCTTGATTACAGCTATTCGCTGAAGTAATCCGTTATGGCTATACTTCCCCAGTTCACCAATTTTGATCTTCAAGTTTAAACTTTAACTTATATGGATTAAATATTATCCCTTACATTACAGACTGGTTTGCATAAAAATAGAATTTCCCAAAATTTAAAAGAGAAGACATGGAATCACACCCTTAATTCATATCCAACTTGTAAAACTCATTCAATTATATTCATTATTCATCAAAAAACAATAGCTAACCCTGAAAGACTACACTTTATCAATAGCAGCAACTCTAATTGATAAAGACTAATAGAAGAAGAAAAATGACTGCCTGATATTATCAAAAAGAAGGAAAAGACAAAATTAACAGGCTCACTAATTAAAAGATGAAGTTAACAATTAGTAACCTTTTCTTTGAATAATTAATGAAGTTTAGATTATATTTCAAAGAAATCTTTATAATGGAATAATTGATACAATATTAATATCGAAATAGATATGAAATTTGAATTAATAACTCAATTATAACCCAAGTTATGGAGTAACTCCAATAAAATAAAATGGTTTTGTTGAAAAAAGTGGTAAGGCCAACGTGCTCTGTGTATTATACTGGATTAATAAAAATGTAATTAAAAGGCTTCTTTTTAGGGAAAGAGGTAAAGTCAACTTAATAAAGTATTTTTTGAATAAATAGATTATCAACATAGTATGTTTTATTATATTGGGTTAAACTCAATAGAGGAATTGTTATATGAAGATTATTTATTGTCAGTTATGTGGAGAGTATTTATTGGCAATCAAAGAAACAAAATGTTTTTTATATACAAATATATGAGGTCTATTGGATCTACATTGCGAAAAGTAAATTACTGAAAGTAAATGACGTTTGATTTATGTGAAAAAAATAATTTAGTTTCAATTCATTATGACTTATTTGTAGAAAGTGATAGTGTTTGAAGGTTAAATATAAAAAGAGTAACCTATAATAAGTTAATTGGATCGGGCTTAGGACCTATTTTATAAACATACCCGAACAAGACTCTATTATGTTAATTTAACTAAAGAACTGAAGTCTGGACCTGATATTGCTTTTTAATGCAGCCTGTTACTTAACCACTAGCTAACAAAACCCTAGTCATGTATAGCAATCCAAATATGATGAGGTGGTGGCCAATTGCCAACAAATTCTTATGAAAGCAGCAAACGATGGAAACATCAATTGATCGGTCACCTATATTGCATATATAATGTTACATTCTCATATTTGTTGTCTAATAAATCATGTATTTAGTCTTTTTTTTATTTAATAAAATGCAGACCCATTACCAAGGGAGAAGGAAGAGAAAACGAGCCCAAAGCCCACCCAAATTCTGATTTAATTCAGAATTAAATTCAAATCAAGGATCAGGACAAATCAGAGCAAATTCACAAATCAATTAGTTAAAGCCAAAGATCAAAGGAGGTTTCGACAAATCCAGGGCCAAAACCTGAAAAATCAAGCAAGAGATAAAAGGAGATCGAAAAACCAGGGATCAGCACCCCCGGGTCTGGCCACCTGGCCAAACCCAGGCCGCGAAAACGCGGCCAAAGCCACGTTAAGATACGGGGAGCATTTTGCTCCCCTATCTCCTCACACTCTCCCCTTTTGGTTTTTGCCTATAAATACTGGGATTTCTCAATGTACATGAAGCGATCAGGCAAAGAAGAATTCTTAGGCTAGTTTTCATTCGAGATTATTGTAGGTTTTTATTTTTCTTTTCATGTAACTTTTATTTCTTTGTAAGCATAATTAGACTGAGATTCATGTAAGAGAGAGATTTGTGTTGAGAGTGACACCGATGTAACCTGCTCCTTTCTTTCATCATTTCTACAAGCAATAAAAAAGTAACTTGTTTATATTTTTCTTTGTTTTTATATTCTTCTCCTCTTTTCTACTTTACCTCTATTGGTTTTTGATGAGTATCCAAGCAATCTAGTAATATCGGTATAGCCTTGTTGTGTGTTTGCCGTCGGTATTTCATGATGATGATCTCCTCCTCAAGATTCTGTATCATTTCATTCTTATTCGTCTTGATGATGTAATGCGAATGGGGACTGAGCTCGATCTTATGCATTATGCGTTAATCGCTTCCGAAGCAACGTAAACGTGCCAACGATCCAATATAAGTCATCAACCGGAAGAGGTAGGTAAGTTCTTTTAATTTTTTTCTTTTTTTTAATTCTTTAGTTTAGATCACTACCATCTCCCAACTCTTTTATTCACTCTTTTTAATTTCTTTGTATAAAATTATTCCCTATTTTCTCTACCTTCTCAATCTACCACTTTCTTCTTAACTTAACTATAACTCTTTTTCATTTTCTTTTCAAGAACTAAAAGAAAAACTTTAATCATTTCAAGTGAACTAAAGAAAACTTACAAAAAACTTCCATCGCTAGTCCCTCCTTGTGGATCACGATCCGCATAGCCACTTGCTATAGTGGTAGCATTGAGTACTTGCACACTTCTATTATAAAGTTCTGTGTGCAGGTTCCAACTCAATCAAAATTTTGGCACCGATGCCGGGAGGGACGGTGACTTTTTTTTTTGTTTACTTTATTGATTAACTTTCTTCTGTGTTCTTGGTGTACAGATTTAACAATAAGAAATTTTTACTACAGTAGATAAATAAGTGACCCTGGACTTTGCTCAAGAAAGCAGAGCCCAGAAGCCTTCAAATTTGCTACATTCCAGTGGCAATCTGAGTGAACCACTAACCTGTATTTTTTGCAGGTTGGTTAAATTATAAAGTTTAAAAATCTGTAACTATTTACTTCCTTATTTGACCCATTGTACATACATTTCTAATTCAACAGTAAAAGACTGATTGTAAATGTTAAAAACAGTTTAGACTTTACATTTAGGCACGTGTCTATTTCGTTACATTTTCTATTTACTGTTGAAGAGTGCTGGAGCCAAGATATGTGTGCATAGCATTTAGTATAAGGTTCGATCTTGTATGAAATATTGCTTGAGTGTTGCTTTTTCTATACACTTGTACATTGCACTAACCTGAATTAAAAGCTTGTCATATAAACAAGATAAGGTGGGGAAGTCATTACCCTCCCTTAGCTCACAAACAATCTCCTCATTCACTAGCCCAAACTTAACTAAAACTGAGTAGACGTTGGCCCTAGGGACATCTCGGACTCAAAAAGAAGACTGACCTAAGGGGAAAGTTGATTAGAATTTGACTCATGTTAAATCAGTGTTAAAGGTTGGGGATTGATGAGGTGAAACCTCGAAGAACAATGGTTTGGCATAATTAGACTCGCTGCTTAGGCACGGATATCTCCCACTAATATTGCCCTCACCTGGCCGATTAACTAGAGGTCAGATTCTACAATATCCCCCCGTGGATAGTCTAACCAGTTAGGAGCCGTCTAGGTCTAAGATCTATCCTAACTTAAGCTAGATTTTTCTCTTTTGTGTATTTGTTTGTTTTTCTTTATTTGTTTTTTACATTTGTGTGATATGACTTATAACAATTTTTCCAATTTTAATGGTAATACATATTACACCCTGAACTCTTTTGACTCAGATATTACCAACCCGGTATATCATAACTTTAACCAACCTAGTGTGTCGGATTGATCTTATCCGAATCAATACATACCCCAGTCCCAATATTATGAACAAGACTGGAATAATCATCACTACTCTTCACAGAGTCAATTGGGATACAACTCCCCAGAATCATATTGTCAACCACCATTCCAACATTCAGCTTATAATTTTCCTAGTCATGATCAACCAATAGAAGAAAAATCTAAGACTATGAAAAGTATAGAAACCATAATTGAGTCTCAAGAACAAAAGCTGAAAATGATGGACTCACAATTCTCACAAGACTCCCAAATCCAAGATCCTTACTCCATATTCCAAGTCCCACAACAAGAAGAACCTAAGAACTCAAATAGGATTATGAAAAACCTGATTCAGTCTGAAAATAATTTTTTCAATCTATCAATAGGGTAGAAGCACAAATTATATCAACATAGTGAAAGATAGGAATGAGAAAACTCTACCTAACACATATTCGACCATTCTAAATTGCCCTAGCCATATTGATAGGAACGAAGAATCTTGGTGTCTTGAAGACTTTGATCAAAACTCAATTTCATCACACAAATTTGAACTTGACCAATTTCAAACCTTGGACAAATTGGCAAGTTTTTCATTCAATGAGATTGAACTTGAATGTGAATGTAACCCTGATCCTCAACCTTGTGATTCAATTTTCATTTTTGACTTCATGTTGACTCTGGTATCATTACCCAATTTGGACCAATTTCCAGAGCCAACATTTATTCCCATATCCATAAATCTAGAAATTGAATCACCAAATTTGAATAGTCACATTCCATTGATGGGAGAAGAATGTGAATTTCAATTCTTTAATTTGGACTCAACTCTTGAACCAAAATAGACTCTCGAACCCAAAGTTGATTTTCCTGAGTTAGTTATAGTTCCCGAACCTATCACTCTTGAATCCAAGTCAATTATTCCACCAAGTCACATTTTTTTGTTGGACATTGATATTGACCATAATGACTCGGTGATGATTTTTCAAAACTGTTCATGTAAAGGGAATAAGTTTCATGATAGGATCTTTCATGATCCTATTCATATTGGGAGTTGTGATTATGTACATAGACAAGAGGTCAATAATATTCATATTGGGAGTTGTGATTATGTACATAGACAAGAGGTCAATAAAGATGAATTTCGTGAACCACCACATTATCTTGATTGGGTAGCAACACTTGACCCAATCCGACCGCTAGCGGAACCACCATCTTAAGGTAATATTTTCCTTCCCTTTCTTCTTTTTTATGCATCTATGCATTCATTCATACATTAAGGACATACATGAGTAGGTGTGGAGGAGGGTTCTAACATAACATAGGTTTTCTTTTTATTTAAAATAAAAAAATAACGTTTTCCTTTCTTTAAAAAACATTTTGAATAGAAAGCAATATTTTGACATATTTTTTGTAAGAAGTTAAGTCAATTTTAAGGAATAGGATAATCATAATTAGAATTTCTCATACTTGGTCAAAATAAGATTATTTGTTTGATTTCTAGAGTTAGGAAGAAAATTTGAAAAAGTAATTTAGTCTTGATTTTTACCTTAATGAAATATGATACTTTATACACTCACACTTAGGGTTCAAAAACAAAGATTCTTATGTCTCATAATATATATATATATCAAAAATTCTCTGATTAAGCTAGGTATTTGTGCATCATAAAATATAAGTATTCACGCCTAAAAGTGGTACATATAATAAAATCTTTAGTATTGTAGCCTTATTTGCTCGAGTCCTTAAGTCCTTGGGGTGTTTTCTCACTCATGCTCTAAGACCGTCCGGTTTAGGAGTCACCGATTAAAGGCTTGTTATATGGGCAGATTAAAAAAACCTAATAGAACTAAAGAATAATATTACCAAAAATATAAAAAAAGAAAATAAGGCATAAGAGTTAAAGTTAAAGAACCCCACGTTAAATTTTCACGATCACAGGGTGCATATGACTTAGGGTAAGTAATAGACTAGATGAGAAATACAATTTGACTCCTTACTTTGATTGATAACAAGTTTTTGAATAGAGACTAAGTTTAAAAATGAAAATTTTCTGTTTTCCTATAACTCATAGATTACTTGAACTCTTACAATAATACTTCAAATATTTTTCTCTTTCAAAGTGTTTTTCGAAAATACTAACTCTTTGTTTCTCTTTCTTTATGAATTTTGCGGGTATAATCCACTAAAAACCCTCACAAGATAAAACTCCTTCTCTAGGGGTAACATAGGAGTTTAACGACTTGTTGCACATGCTCAGTGCAATCGAGTGAACTGTGAAAGTGATCTAATAATTTCTTAGGATTAATTTTAAAGTTTTGCTCGAGGGCGAGCAAAAGATAAGTGTGGGGGTATGATCAATCACCTATATTACATATATAATTTTATATTCCCATATTTATTGTCTAATAAATCATGTATTTAGTCTTATTTTTGTTTAATAAAATGCAAGCCCATTATCAAGGGAGAAGGAAGAGAAAACGAGCCTAAAGCCCACCCAAATTCTGATTTAATTCATAATTAAATTCAAATCAAGGATCAGGACAAATCAGGGCAAATCAAAGAAGAAAAAACCAGTTGAATAAAAGGTTAAAATCAAGATTCTAAATATCGGATATCGGAATCGTATCGGATGGGGGTTTTTCATATCGAATATCAGATAACGAGGGAGATATCGGGGATACACGCGTATATCGGGCGCTCATATTGGACATTATATATAATGAAATATTGATAATTAAGAGTTGATTTAGAGTCAAACATATCATCTACCTAATAAAAATGATGCAATATGCTTACAGAGACAGTAAAAAAACAATATACATTTGCACGCAGTCGTGCAATAAATAAGTTACCTCATATCGGGTGATATATCGGACGAATTATCGACCAATATCGGGCAATTTATTGGCCGATATTTCAAATATCGACTGCTTTTTGCCGCAAACGATATGGCGAACGATTTTCCCATATCGTATCGGTCGCAGGCAAAAAAAGAGATATTGGAAGATATCTCGGCAACATCAACCGATATTTAAAACAGGGGTTAAAATAGATCTTCACAAATCAATTGGTTAAAACCAAAGATCAAAGGAGATTTCGATAAATCCAGGACCAAAATCTGAAAATCCAGCAAGAGATAAAAAGAAGATCGAGAAACTAGGGATCAGTGTCACGAACCGCTCCATCTTAATGCACTTGGGCTCACCTTGGGCTCATTTGGGCTCATCCCCATGTGGTGAGAGGTTCTAGAGTCTTTTTGGATAATATTGTAAATACTATGTAAAGTGAGATATTCCCTAGAAGATTCCATTAGAGGGATATTCCATAGGAGATTCCTAGAGGATTCTAGAACAAGATATTTAGGGATGAATATAAGGGAGGTTCTGGATATTCTAGAAGCCTCCAATTTTAGAGAATTCTTGTACAAGCCCTTGCCTATAAATAGGGGCCAAGGGTGCTCATTTGTAATCAAGGAAAGTAAGAGTAAGCAATACAAGCTTCCACTTCTTCTCCAAGTGTTCTCTCTTGAGTGAGTGAGTGTGAGGGTTAGGCTGACTTAGCTTCGCTTCTAAGGAGAAAGAGCGAGTTAAGTGCCGCACGGGTTCGAGTGGTTCGAAGTCAAAAGAATCCGCCCGTGACAGTTGGTATCAGAGCTTAGATTCGGGAGTGATAATGTCGAGCCCCGATCTTCGTTCTGAGATGGGTGGAGTTGTAGATCCAAAGGATGCCCCCAAGCCTCGTAGGGAGAAATCCCGAGATGTCATGATGACGTTGGAGGCACGGTTAGCTAAGATGGAGCTTACCGTGGCGGATAAGCTGGAGGCTTACGACGAGCGCATCGAGAAGTTAGAGTCTGCGGGAGACGAGCTTCAGGAGGAGATGCAGTCGGCCTTAAATTCCGCCGTCGACATGTTGCAGCAAGGGAACACTTCCTTGAGGGAGGAGAACGCGGTTCTGTGGAACCACGTGGAGATACTCTTGAAGGAGTTGGCCGAGCTTAAGAAGAGGATCGACCAACACGATGTCGCATTGGCAACTCGAGGTATGGTGTTACATCCTCTTATGACTAAAGATGTGCCCAAGCCGAAGCCTTACAAGGGGTCTCGGAATGCTCGGGAGATTGATAACTTCCTTTGGAGCATGAAAGTCTACTTCAATGCTGTTGGATTTCGAGATGATGCATCCAAGATTCAAGCTGTGCCTCTTTATCTTGAAGACATCGCTACGTTGTGGTGGCGTAGGCGATGTGAAGATATGAAGAAGGGCACATGCTCCATCAACACATGGGAAGAGTTCAAGGCGGATCTTAAGCGGCAGTTCTATCCGGAGAATGCCGAGGATGAGGCCCGAGGTAAACTCCGACGCCTTACCCAAAATGGTTCCATTCGTGATTATGTCAAAGAATTTTCAGAACTACTATTGGAGATCCCCGACATGGGCGAGAAAGACTCCCTATTCTCGTTCATGGATGGCCTCTCTGGATGGGCCAGGATGGAATTACAAAGGCGAGGGGTCCAAACCCTTGCCCAAGCCATGCAAGTGGCCGAGTCTCTTATCGAGTTCAAGAAGATAGGAGATTCATTCAAACCAAAACACAAGAGGGGCAAGCCAACTAAAGGTAGGGGAGAAAAGGAGAAACCATCTAAGGAGTTTCCACGTAAGCCGGCATTTGAGAAGGGAAAGTTCTGCGACAATACCAATAGAGGAGGCCATCATCCGAAGAAGTTAGCATGCTACTTTTACGGAGATCCCCACAAAGCCATGGACTGTCCTAAGAGGGCTAATCTCGCTGCTCTTGTCCAAAGAGAAGAAGAGAAGCAACCAGAGGAGACTAGACTCCAATTACTTCGTCTGCTCAATGCGATCAAGGCAAAGGTAGATGAAAGGCCTCGAGGGGCAATGTTCGTCGAGACAACCATTTCCGGTAAGACCTTCAAGGCCCTTCTAGATACTGGAGCTTCTCATCTTCTTATTTCAAGTGATGTTGCTAGCAAGTTGGGCCTTAAGATCTCTAAGGGAGGAGGCACCATTAAGGCCGTCAACTCTAGTCCCACTCCTATCGATGGCGTAGCTCACAAGGTGGATGTGAGCATAGGGGAGTGGCATGGCCAGGAGAACCTGACAGTCGTGACCATGAACGACTTCGGTGTGGTGCTTGGCTTAGAGTTTCTGACAAAGTGAAGGCCGTGTTAGTTCCCTACACCAACACCATGTGCATCCTTGAGGGGAAGGCGTGCACAGTTCAGATCAAGCGGGAGAGCGTATCATCCAAAATGCTCTCGGCATTACAGATATCCAAGGGAGTTCGACATCATGAGCCGACCTTTCTTGCTACCATTAAAGTGGAGGAAGGTTCAAAGGAAGGAGAGGACGTGCCCAAGGAGATCCGAGGCGTCTTGGAAGCCTACCAGGACATCATGCCCGCCAAGCTGCCAAGCAAGCTTCCACCTAGGAGAAAGGTGGACCACAAAATCGAGCTCGAGTCCGGAACTCGACCTCCGGCCATGGGTCCTTATCGTATGGCGCCACCAGAGCTGGAAGAACTTCGAAAGCAGCTGAAGGAGTTGTTGGATGTCGGATATATTCGTCCGTCGAAAGCTCCCTATGGTGCACCAGTGCTCTTCCAGAAGAAGCATGATGGTTCGTTGCGGCTTTGCATCGACTACCGAGCGCTAAACAAGATCACGGTAAAAAACAAGTACCATATTCCTCTGATAGCAGACTTGTTCGACAGGTTGGGTCAAGCAAGATACTTTACCAAGCTTGACTTACGCTCGGGGTATTATCAAGTGCGGATTGCAGAAGGAGATGAATCGAAAACCGCGTGTGTGACCAGGTACGGATCGTATGAGTTCCTAGTTATGTCATTCGGTCTCACCAATGCACCGGCCACATTCTGCACTCTGATGAATAAGGTGTTGGCGCCCTTCTTGGACCATTTTGTGGTGGTCTACCTGGACGATATTGTGGTCTATGGCCAGACCATGGACGAGCATGTGGAGCACTTAAGGCAAGTGTTCCAGGCCCTCAGAAGCAACGAGCTTTATGTGAAAAGGGAGAAGTGCTCGTTCGCACAAGAGGAAGTGATGTTCCTCGGCCATACCATTGGAAGAGGCAAGATTCGGATGGATCAAGCCAAGATCCAGGCCATATTGGAGTGGGAACCTCCCACCAAGGTGACGGAGCTGCGATCTTTCCTTGGCTTGGTAAACTACTACCGAAGGTTTATTAAGAGCTATTCGGCGATAGCTGCTCCACTCACCGACTTGCTGAAGAAGAATCGAGTTTGGGATTGGAGTTCGAAGTGCCAGAACGCGTTCGAGGCTTTGAAGAGAGCTGTGACGGAGAAACCAGTTCTCGCACTACCCGACTTCAGCAAGCCATATGAAGTGCACACCGACACGAGTGACTTTGCAATTGGAGGGTGTTGATGCAGGAAGGACACCATGTGGCTTATGAGAGTCGGAAGCTCAACGATACCGAGAGGCGGTATACCGTACAGGAGAAGGAGATGACAGCTGTGGTTCACTGTCTTCGAGTATGGAGACACTACCTACTTGGCTCGAGGTTCGTGGTAAAGACGGACAATGTGGCCACCAGTTACTTCCAGACCCAAAAGAAGTTGTCTCCCAAGCAGGCGCGATGGCAAGACTTCCTAGCCGAGTTCGACTATGTGCTCGAGTACAAGCCAGGAAGAATCAACTTAGTAGCGAATGCACTAAGTCAAAAGGCTGAGTTTGCCGCTATACTGAGTCATCCTCAGAGTCCCTTACTCGATCGCATCAAAGAAGGCTTGGCTCAGGACCCTAAAGCAAAGAATATGATGGAGTATGCTAATGAGGGAAAGACTCGAAGGTTCTGGCTAGAAGGAAACCTGCTTTATACAAAGGGGAGGCGGTTGTATGTGCCGCTGTTCGGGAACCTAAGGAGAGAGCTTCTCAAGGAGTGTCATGACTCACAATGGGCGGGACATCCAGGTGTGCACCGTACCTTAGCTCTCATAAAAGAAAATTATTATTGGCCTCGCATGAGGGATGATGTCGAGGCCTATGTGAAGTCTTGTCTTGTGTGCCAACAAGACAAGACGGAGCAAAGGGTACCGGCTGGATTGCTGGAACCACTACCGATTCCAGAGCGACCTTGGGAAAGCATTTCCATGGACTTCATCATGGGCTTACCCAAGTCTGAGGGGTGCAATATTATTATGGTGGTGGTCGACCGATTCTCAAAGTATGGCATCTTTCATTCCAGCCCCAGCCAAGTGTCCAGCCGAGGTAGCAGCCCCACTATTTCTGAAGCATATGGTGAAGTATTGGGGTTTGCCTAAGACGATCGTGAGTGATCGAGATGGCCGCTTCACAGGTAGGTTCTGGACGGAGCTCTTCAAGCTTATGAGGTCGGACTTGAACTTCTCCACTAGCTTCCACCCTCAGACGGATGGCCAGACGGAGCGGGTGAATGGCTTGTTGGAGGTCTACCTGAGGCACTATGTGAGTGCCAACCAGCAGGATTGGGCGAAGTTTCTGGACATAGCCCAATTCTCCTACAACCTACAGAGGAGTGAGTCTACCGGGAAGAGTCCGTTCGAGATCATCACTGGACAGCAGCCGCTCACTCCTAACTCCATTGTTATCGGCTACAAGGGAAGTAGCCCAGCTGCCTATAAATTTGCTAAGGGATGGCAAGAGCAGAACGAGCTAGCGCGTTCGTGTCTAAGCAAGGCGGCCAAAAGGATGAAGAAGTGGGCAGATAAGAAGAGGAGACATATGGAGTATCAGGTTGGTGACCTAGTCCTTGTTAAGCTCTCTACTTTGGATCGGCACAAGGGACTACACAAGAGCTTGATAAGGAAGTATGAAGGCCCATTTCCTATTGAGAAAAGAGTGGGGAATGTAGCCTACAGGGTACAACTTCCCCCAACAATGAAGTATCATCCGGTCTTTCATGTGAGCATGTTAAAGCCTTACCATAAGGACGCGGAAGATCCGGATCGTGGGAAATCCAGTCGAGCACCAGCAGGAATTCGCATGGAGTTCGACAAGGAAGCATAAGAGATCATAGCGGACAGGACGGTTCGTGAAGCAAACAATCACCCGAGGTTGGAATACTTTGTGAAGTGGAAGGGATTGCCAGATAGCGAAAGTAGTTGGGAACCGGCACGAGCTCTTTGGCAGTTCGAGGACTTGATCGAGAAGTTCCATCAGGAGAAAACTCAGCGATGAAGGCATCGCTCAGATAGGTGGGGGAGAATGTCACGAACCGCTCCATCTTGATGCACTTGGGCTCACCTTGGGCTCATTTGGGCTCATCCCCATGTGGTGAGAAATTCTAGAGTCTTTTTGGATAATATTATAAATACTATGTAAAGTGAGATATTCCCTAGAAGATTCCATTAGAGGGATATTCCATAGGAGATTCCTAGAGGATTCTAGAACAAGATATTTAGGGATGAATATAAGGGAGGTTCTAGATATTCTAGAAGCCTCCAATTCTAGAGAATTCTTGTACAAGCCCTTGCCTATAAATAGGGGCCAAGGGTGCTCATTTGTAATCATCAAGGAAAGTAAGAGTAAGCAATACAAGCTTCCACTTCTTCTCCAAATGTTCTCTCTTGAGTGAGTGAGTGTGAGGGTTAGGCTGACTTAGCTTCGCTTCTAAGGAGAAAGAGCGAGTTAAGTGCCGCACGGGTTCGAGTGGTTCGAAGTCAAAAGAATCCGCCCGTGACATCAGCACCCCCCGGTGTGGCCACTGACCACACCCAGGCCACGAAAACGTGGCCAAAGTCGCGTTTCCGCGGCCAGTTGGTTAAGACACGGGGAGCGTTTTGCTCCCCTATCTTCTCACGCCCCGTATTTGCTCCCCTATCTTCTCACACTCTCCCCTTTTACCTATAAATATTAGGATTTCTCAGTGTACAGGGAGCGATTAAGAAGAGAGATTATTAGGCTAGTTTTCATTCTAGGTAAATGTAGGTTTTTATTTTTCTTTGCATGTAACTTTTATTTCTTTGTAAGCATAGTTAGACTGAGATTTATGTAAGAGAGATTTATGTTGAGAGTGACACCGATGTAACCTCCTCCTTTCTTTCATCATTTCTACAAGCAATAAAAAGGTAACTTGTTTATATTTTTCATTGTTTTTATATTCTTCTCCTCTTTTCTACTTTACTTCTGTTGGTTTTTTATGAGTATCCAAGCAATCTAGTAGTATCCGTATAACCTTGTTGTGTGTGTGCCACCGATAATTCATGATGATGACCTCCTCCTCAAGATTCTGTATCCTTTCATTCTTATTCGTCTTGATGATGTAATGTGAATGGAGACTGAGCTCGATCTTATGGATTATGCGTTGATCGCCTCCAAAGCAAGGTAAATGTGTCAACGATCCAAGGTAAGTCATCAACCAGAAGAGGTAGGTAAGTTCTTTTAGTTTTTTTCTTTTAATTCTTTAGCTTAGATCACTACCATCTCCCAACTCTTTTATTCACTCTATTTAATTTCTTTGTATAAAATCATTTCCTATTTTCTCTACCTTCTCAATCTCTCACTTTCTTCTTAACTTAACTATAACTCTTTTTTATTTTCTTTTCAAGAACTAAAAAAAGAACTTTAACCATTTCAAGTGAACTAAAGAGAACTTGTAAAAAACTTCCATCGTTAGTCCCTCCTTGTGGATCACGACTTGCATAGCTACTTACTATAGCGGTAGCATTAAGTACTTGCACACTTCTATTATAAAATTCTGAAATTTTGTACCAGTGTTCTAAAAAAACCGTAATATAACTCGTTATATAACCTAACGCCGACCAATCGTTACGTAACAAGGTTAAAAAACACAATGTTTCATAACTATAGTTATTTTACTCGTAACGTTCGTTACATTACGTTATTAACAAAATACACCATAACTTATGTTACAATGCAAGTTGACCTTTTATAAAACCCCCCAAATTCGCTCGGTCTAGGGCCAAAAAAATCTCCCCAAAAAATCCTCTGCAACCTCGTCATCGGCGTTTGAGAAGAAGAAAGAAGAATAGACCTACCTCTGGTGGTTCTCCGTCGTGGTGATTCTCGTCGGCATAGTCTCCAAGCGGTGGTTCTCCGTGGTGGTTCTCGCCAGAGTCATCTCTAAGCACATGAAAGCTTTCTCTTCTCTCTGCTCTCTCTCCCTATGGTCTCTCCCCCCCCCCCCAATCTCTCTCTGCTTTCTCCCGGTAGAGAGCAGAGAGATCGGAAGGGGGAGAGAGCAGAGAGATCAGAGGGAGAGAGAGCAGAGAGAGTAATATCTAGGAGGAGAGGGCAGAGAGATAATTGCTAAAAATATTGGCTGAGTTAATATTATCAAAAGATAATTGCTAAAAATTATCATGCTTGTTATCATACTTATTATAATTCAATTATCATACTTGTTATAGTTTGTTATGTTTGCAAACTTATTATGAAATTGTTTGCGAACTTATTATAATTTGTGAATATGAAAAAGTATTGTGATACTTGGTAAAAATTATTGTGAGTCTTGCTAAATGTGTTATATATTATTTTGATAATTTTCTATATTTTTTTAAAATTATTTTTCTATTTATAAAAAATCTTAAATATAGTACATATATTTATTTTTATTAAATAAATATTAAATCGCGTAACTTACGTTATGCGTTACGTTATAACCTATATTAACATAACAAAAGAAAAACGTTATCGTTACGTTATCGTTATTTTAAACATTGTACTGTACTTTTGTGTGCAGGTTCCAACTCAATCATCAATCAAATGGTCGGGAATGAAAGAAACATTTAGATGTGATGATCAAATTACTCTCGTCCCCTTTAGGAATTCTCTCTCCCCACTTTAGGAATTTTGGGGTTGGGTTTATTGCGGTCCTCTCTCCTTTTTAGGAATTCTGGTGTTGGGTTTATTGCAGGGAAAGAGAAAGGAATTACCTTTCTTTCTTGTTTTGGCATACCATGCTGCTCATATTGGAGCGTTTCGGCCAGTATTGGGCTGAAACGCGCTAAAACATAAAAATATAAAAATATCACATTGAAAACTCATGCATTGCCTGGACCTGAAAACTCACATATAGTTTCAGATAAGGTATGCATTTTTTGATCTGATACAGACGTTATGCCCGATCTTTTAACCCTTGATCTCAACCTAGATGCCAATTTTTAAACAATATTAATGTCTTTCATTCATACAGATACAGTACATACTGAAAAGAAAAGCATCTCTCTAAAATATGTGGAGCCCATACCATATATAATGTCAATCCTTTTAGGAAAGAGAGAGGAAGGTTTAACTTTTAGATCTATATCCATATAAATTTCAGTTTTGCATATAGAACCCTACAATTAAGGAATAATCTGAATAGACTTTTTATACACATTCGCCATCATACACGTTTCCAAAGATACCCTTGTGCATTCATATTTAAAATTTTGCAAGCATATTCATCATTTACATTACTGCAAAAGCTCATTTGTATCAATTTTTTATGCAGGGCCCTTTGATAATTGACTTCTCTATAATGGGAGAGGGTGCGTGTTGGACATTGTCATTGCATTTCTGCACGTGCACAGACATGCAAAGGGATTTAACGAACATAGGTCAGGGGATTGGGGATTGATAAGTTACTAAAGAATTGATTTAATGAGGATATGTCGCATCAACAATTGAATTAAGAGAACTAATTAAATAATTGATAAATGGGGCAACCCATCATATTCTTTTATAAATACCTTCTTCAAAATCAAAATTACACCGGAAGTCTAACTGTTACATACATTAGATTTTAATTTCACGTGCATTTAAATATGCCAAAAATATATAAGGCTACAAATGACTGCACCTAATTCAACTCCGAATGGTTGAAAAAAAATATATATTTCATAATAATTAGGGTGTTAAGTAACCACACCATATATTCATTATTAAACAATCTATAGATATAAACACAAGAATGTGGCTTACCATGAATGACCTCCTCCATGCTTAATGATATCAAACAGCATTCTGGTGTTTAGACCCAATCGAGCTCCTAGTGCCATTGCCTCGGCTGCTGCTGCTATATGAACTCCAGCAAGCAATTGATTAACAGTCTTTACAGAACTGGTGAGAGAAGAAAAGAAAATCAGCATTAATGTTCTGGTGACAAGAAAGTGAACAGCTTGCACTTACAATAACCTGCCAAAATTCATGCATGCACATGTAAATAATCAATTCCTAAAGTAAATTTCCAAATCCATGAATTAACAAGAAATGTAACTTCATATGCATTTGTCCAAACAGATGAAAATTGAAAAAATATTCTGAGTACCTTGCAGCACCACATCCACCTTTTATGATATAGAGTTTCTCACTTAATTCTGTAATTTAAAAAGGTAAATAGGACACAATTATTTAAATTATAAACTTGCACCTGACAACATCAGAAAATTATTCCCGATAATGTGTGTTTGTGTGTGTGTGTGTGTGTGTGTGTGTGAATACCTGACAGAACAGAAACAGTATGGGCAAGAGCTTCATCCGTCCCTGATGCCATTATCTAGCAAGTCAAAATTCAGAGGAAGCAAATAAGATGGGTTGATATGGAAGTAATATCAAAGTCATTAGATATGTGAATTATTACACAAAGTAACTCGTGTATGGAAGATAAAAGTAAGTCCATACTGTAAGGGTTCCATCTGCTGCCCTTTTAACACCACCAGACACCGGTGCATCCACTAACTTAAAACCCCTCTGTTCATCTGTGGCACGTTACAGCACTAGCATATTAAAAATTAAAGCAGGGAATCTAGCATGGTGGAAAGCAGAAAATAGATCTCGTTAGGTAGGATGGAGTTCTAAGTGCTGACAGGATTAATCATGTAAAAGGTATTACTAACATGCTGTGTTCAAGTATGTTGTTCTTACTCTCTAAAACTGTTTGGAAGAGATTATGGGTCCATTATAATCCTTTTAGCAATTTAGAACCATCATTACAAAATTTATCCTTCCATATTGCTCTGCTTCAGTCATTTATCTCTGTAGAGTATTTTTTGAACATGCTTTCATTCGCCTTTTTGGATAATTTTGCACCTCTGAGATTGCATTATCCCTACCTGATAATACTATATTTCTACTTTTAATAATTTATTTAGATTTATTTAACATTGATATTATTAATGAATCTATTTTATACATGTGTATACATACATGTATATACATGTTATGTGTATATGTTCTTCATTTGTATTTATACAAGTATATGTATGTATTATATTTTATACATTATTATTAGCATTACTATTATTATTATTATGATATTGTTGGTATTATTCCTATTTGATCTTCTTTTTCCAAACCCATTAAGCTAAACCCAAACCCGAAACCCATTATCTAATCCTATCTATATATATATCATCCTATCATTAACCCTAACCCTATTATTAATCCCTAACCTCCTCTCCTTCCTCTTCAACTTCACAGCCAGCCTATGCCAAGTTCCATCCCTTCCCCATCTCCATCCCCAGAGCTTCTCCTTCCCTTCCTCATGCCATCTCCCCTGGCCGACTCAAACGAGCTCCGTGCACAGCCCCCCCCCCATGGCCACCAATCATTTCCGTGTACCACCTCCTAGCGCCCACGGAAGCAACCGGATCCCATTCTCCTTGGCTGCTCTCTGCATCCCCAGCGTGAGCCCCCTCATGATGCCGCCCACTCCCCCTCTCCGAGCACCACCGCCCTCTCCACCCTTCCCCCTTGGTTGGCTCCCTCCACCGCACACCCCTTGCGCAAGTCCCCGCACACCCCCCTCATGCGCCACTCCCCTACCATGAGCTACCGATCCTGCAATGCCCCCTTGGTCGAGATCCTCCTGACAACCCATGGTCGAGTTCCTCCCTGGCAGCACCTCCATCACCCCCATTCCTCCAACAGTATCCGAAGCCATACCGCATCATCTCCTCTCCTCCATGGCGCGCACAGCACCCCCTACACAACCCCTGCCTATCAACCAGGCTGCCACCTCTTTGCTCTGTCGTCGGACCACCGCAACAGCTCCTGAAGATGTACACTCTTGCCCACAACTCCGTCATCCCCGCCCCAGATCGTCGTCGTGCTCCGCTACCCTCGCCGAGCCCATCTCCTTGCGTGAGTCCCTCTCCTTTTTTTCTCTATTTAATGTTGCATGGTGTGTTATGTAATTAAGCACGTGTGTGAGTGGTTGTGTGCATATATGTGTGTAAGAGTATGCATGATTAAATGTGTGTGTGTGTATTATTTCTCTCCCTGTAAATGTATATCATGTGTGTGGGTATGTACAATGTGTGAGTTTGTGTGTATGTATTTATATTTATGTGCATGCATGTGTGGGTATGTGTATATATATAATATGTATGTATGTGTATACTCGTATATATGTATGTGTGTATACGTGCATGTATGCATTATGTTAGTATGTGTGTATGTGTACGTATGTGTTTGGATATAATCGTGTGTGTATGTTGCGTTTTACAGCGATTCAGATTCGTCCATGCGATCTAAACTCGATAACAGGAGATTCGGTTTGGTGTTCACTGGGGACCTGATACACTGGCGATTCGAAGACCGATCCATGAGATGACCAGGACATTCGTACCGGTTCGTGCAATGAAGACCAAACGGTGATTCGGATCTAAAATCGTGTCATTTCATGTGAGTATTTGTTCTATTGTTATTTCCTTATTTACTGTTACCAGTAGGTATTTATGTATCCCTTCGTATTATTTCATGTGATTGTCTAATACATTTTACCAATATGATTATGCGTATCACTTCATGAGATATCGGTGAGCGTCTACTTTAATTATGGAGTTGATATGAGTATTTATCAGCGTCATTTCATGTGATGGTAGCCACTTTTGATTCAAGACTAGTTGTAGTATATCTTAGACTGTGACATGGATTGATCTTGAGATTGGCCTGGTTCATGCTAGTGGATAAATAGTATATTTATTTGAGGTATTTATCGGACATTCATTTGGTGATTGAATTTATTTGGATATTGAGGATGGAATAAACATGATGTTACTTTATTTAGAAGATTGATTTTCCTTGATGCTTGATTTATATATGAACTTAGAATTCAACTTGAGATTTACATGGGGTCTTGATTCGCTTTTAGATGAGATCGATAATAGCTGGATTCTAATTATACGGAAGAATACCTTACCTTGATTTTGATCTATAATATAGTATTGATTTTGGATTATTGGTTATAAGTATTTTATTTGGATCTATTCAATGATCAATTATCTGAGTAATGATTTTTTATTTATGTCGAGGATTGGATATAGAGACATTCTAGATTTCATGTAACTTGAGGATGTCCCACACTTCAGTTATGATCTTTATCGATTGGATAGTGATGATTGGTTTGACGTAGCTAAGTTTTCTATTGGCTGGGATTCGGATATACCGATAGACATAAAGGATCAGAGTTGATTGATAGGATGAGAGAACTGATTATTGGTGTATTGGACTTGTGATTTACTGTATCGGATTACCATGACGATAGATTTAGTACTCGATGTTCGCAGTGATTGTAGGGAGACTGAATGTATGGATCATGTTACTGTTATATCCTAGAGCATATGGATGAGATTGTATATTGACTAAGACAGTACATGGCATGTCATGTGATTATAATTCATGTTACTAAAAGTTACTAGAAAAGTATTGTTAGACCGTAACACCATATACAGTCTTATTGTTCATCGCATACACGGTTACTGGTACTGTTTACTGTTCACGTTACGGTTCACCATGTATACGATTACTGTTTACTGTTACTGTATCGTTACTGTCACTGTATCGTCTCAGTATTCTAAGTAACATGGATATTGATTATTTTAACTGAATTAAATAATAATATAAAAAGACAACTTACGCTGGGATTGGGAAATTGATGGAGGAGACAGCATCTATATTTTAGGTAGACCTAGGATACAGGTTGCGCAGCCGACTGAGGGTTCCACTGCAGGTTCCCGGGAGATGACCGGCATCTCATCTGTACTGTTTACTGTTCCACTATTTTCACAGTGAGATTACTTTTACTGAGTACCTAGCGGTTCAGCCTAGGTCAGCGCCAGAAAACTGAGGCCATGGTCCCGAGCATGTATAGGACCCGCCTAAAACATGGATAATGTCTCTAACAGATCAGTTTCAATAACTTAAGACCCTCATTGACAAATGTGATAGGCGTAGTATGGGATGCGTCTATTACAAGTGGCAATTGGTGTTTACTGACATAATAAATAATAATGTACTGTGATTAATTGTATTTGCCTCATACATGTATGCTATGTTGGACACCTAATTGTACTCATGACCTAATTGTACATTAGACTCTAGCACTGATTACCTTTATTACTGTTCATATATGTTATTGCACTTGATGATCTGTTTGTTTTATTATTATATTGCATTTCATCACTTTATATGCGCATGCACCTTCCCCTTTTATTTTACACACTCATTGGGTCACTTTCCGACGACCCTGAATTTGCACATCCAGGTCTATGTGTATTATCTTCCTGATCAGGTATTTGGAGAGGATCTCACGCTTTACGAGGAGCCGGCGTTCCCTCACACTATCGTCCCTTCTCGGTATATTGTTACTCTCTTTTATTCATGTTATTCCTTTTGTTTTCCTACACTGGACTTTTGTTCTATTCTTTCACTCTTATGCTATTATTGTGTTAGATATTTATATGTCATATTACAGTAAAACTGATTTACCGTAGTAAATTTATAGCTTGTTCAGGTTACCTCAGGGTTAGCGTGTATACATGAGGTATTCTCCTCGCATACATACGTTGCCGACTCTCGTCGCGGCTCCGTTTTCACATATTTTGGGAAGTGGGGCGTGACAGAGATGAATGCAATTCCCTAAAGCAAATTATATTATATTACCTCTTGGTCTAGATTCTTTCCAGGTCAGTACTAAAGAAAGGTATGTCATCCCTATCTGCGAACCAGCTGTTGAAGTCCTACTGTGAGGCCCTTTTATTGTTCATATTTACCATGGCAAGAATTTGCTTAAAGAGGCTTGATGTTCCCAGCTGGTTGAAAAAACTTGGTTAATTCTTTGATGGACCTTTCAACTTGAAGTTATGTGCCATAGCTGAAACATGTTGATTGGAAAATGATGATGGCGATGAATTGACAATGCTCTCTAAATTATTTTACACAAAAATGCATGTATCTATGAAAAAGATTATGACTGCTTTCTATATGTAATACTAATTGTCACAGAAAGGCTAACTATTTAACCAGATATATTGATCTCTTTATAAACTTGTACATTAAGCCCATTTTCCAGAGTTACTGTATATAGCATCTATGTTGGTAAACGAAGCATAACAGAAAACTAATTAGGGACTGTGATGAAGGATATGAGCTATGGTGATTATAGAATCCATTTCATAAGTAGCTTCTCATAGTTCATTGGTCCTTAGTCTCTCACATGGGAGTTTTGTAGGTGTGGTCAAGGTGTGGGGTGAACGTACAAAATAGGCATTCATGGTAGGACAGAGACTAGGGAAACAACCAGTATTCTGGTTGTGCTATCGACCACTCTAAGTAGGAGAAGCACCAAGCTAAAACAAAAATTGGAGCATCCAGGAAATCATGAAACAGGCCAACAGGGGCTTGATAAGGTGGCTGCTCCAGCTATTGGCAGACCAGGGACTAGAGTACACACGAGCGGAAGAGAAGAAATAAAACGAGGGATGTGGACTAACACCATGAAATAGTTTCGCAGCCTCACCGCGTGAAGAACAGGCTTCTAACATCTCACTCATAGAGAAGAAAGCATTTCTTGCATTAAATAAATTCAACCACTCATAATATTTCATCTATGAATTACATGGAGGCTAATGCCTTTTATACTAGACAAGAACTTGTTAAATAAAAAACAAATTCCTAAATTCTATGACTTAACCTAATCTAAAAGTTATTGTTCCCTTCAGAAGATAATTCTATAATAGATTCATAGAATAATTGAAATTCCAAACTAATCTTAATCTATATTATTTCTAAATAATATAAGTCCATGTTTGCCCACTTGTAATTAAATATTCTCGGCTTAATACATAATATAGGGTCAAAATGGGTCAAAGCGTCAGACCTGAACCTGAGCCAATCATTCGTTATTACCCATATAGCCACTCCCAATTATGCCAACTAAAAAAACATGATAACTTCAGGTTGGATTAGAAGGTCAGTTGAAATTTTCCATCCCGATAATGCCAAAACTAATCACATGATGAGTACAGTAAGGAACAGTTTTCTCAAGAGAACTAATCTGGCTCTCAGAACATCATCTTGATTTAGGCTATTTCAACACCTAAATCCACATTGAGATTATTATAGAATAAGCAAACAGTAAGCTGGAGTACGAGCGACAACAATACCATCGGTATGTTCACAATCATGTTAGCAATCCTCTCACCAAATAATCATATGCAGTCTAGCTTTGTTTGGCAAAACACCACGAACAAAACCCAATATTTGCATATGAGACCAGAATTATGTAAAAAGAACCGAGAAAAGAATACAAAAGTACAGAAGTAATGGAGAAAATTTTTATACTGTCCATCTAATTATATGCTAATGGAGCCAGAACCAGAAGATGGGCTACCTTTTATCCTTTGGTCAAGACGAGTAATAAACCCAGAGGAGACAGTTGAGGAAAGAATAATTGTTGCTCCCGCTGGAAGGTCTATAAATGCACAGGAGAAAAGAAATAATAAATGTAAACAGAGCTAAGAAACTGAAACACAATGAAAATAATTTAAGATTGTGGTGAATTGCCAGTAATAAATGGATAAAGGTCTAAATTACCTGATATAGAGCCAGCATCTCCATATAGAACATTTTCAGCTTGAACTTCATCTGCGACCATTATAATAAGTACTTCTACACCTGGAGAGTGTATGCTTTAATATCACATATGGTGTAAAAAACGCTTGGATATATTCTTGTTAGAATAGTTATTGGGCTATTGGTTATTGAGCTATTACTTATCACTCTAATTATATATATATGTATTGTCTCCCTTTTATTATCAATCAATTACTTTTTAGGGTTTTCTATTTCTCTATATGGTATCAGAGTAAGAGAAACCCTAACCCTAAAATCCTTTCTCCTCTCTTCAACCACCTTCTCCAAGACTCCAAGGATTGCCGCCCCACCTCCAAAAAGTGCCGCAACATCCAAGGAGTGCCGCAACATCTTTTCAACATCTCGAAGGAGTGCCGCCCATCCTCCAAGTCACCAAGGAGTGCCGCCCCACCTCCAACATCTCCAAGGAGTGCCGCAACTTCTCTAAAAATCAGATTTTAACTTCCGATCTGGTCTTTTTGATGATCTACAAGACTTCTTTGGTGAGTCTACCCTGTCTACTAATTTTTAAGCAGATTTTTACATCTGATCTAGCTATTTTAATGCTCTACAAGTCCTATCTGGCGAAATCTGATCTGTTTACTACTCAAAAATCAAATTTTTACATCTGATCTGGCTTCTTTGATGCTCTACGAGACTTCTTTGATGAGATTTGCTTTGTTTACTGCTCAAAAATCAGATCTTTACATCTGATCTGGCTATTTAAAGTTGTCTATGCTACCATCTGGTAACTAAGTTATTGTTTCTCTTCATTACTGTAATATCCCTGCTCTAAAATACTGTATTTTTTATTTTTTAAAAGCATTTATTTTATTTTACTGGTTATTTTATTATTATTTGTTATTCTTAGTATTGAGTGTTTCATTATGATTATAATTATTATTGCTATTTTTATATTTATTTTAATTATTAACTATTATTGTTATTAAAATTATTATTATGTATTGGTATTATTGTTGTTGATTATTATCACTAGAGTATTATTATTAATATTTTAATTATTAATATTTATTTCTATTATTACATGGTTAATTATTATTATTTATCATCATTGTTATTATTAATATTTTGCCTGAATTATTATTTTTCCTCCTTGATTCTTTTCCCCACACCTATTTATCTAAACCCGAAACCCAACAACCCAATAATTTATAACCCAAAACCTAATCCTAATCCAAATATTTTCATAAATATTAACTAATCCTAATCTAAATCCTAACAAAAATTATATCTATCTCAACTTACACAAATCTAAATCTTATTTCAAAATCATAACCTTAATTAAGTCTATCCTAAACTACTCAGTCAAGCAGTTTGAACCCAACTGAAATTCTGATTTTTAAAATCCCTAATAATCTATAAAAAGCCTAAACTACTTCATTTTCTGCCTCCAAAGAAAAACCATGACCCAACTCTCCCCACCTCCTTCTTTCTTTTCTCCTCAAGCGAAACATGAATAAAAAGGAATCTCGAAGTGCAGAAATTGAGGAACATGCTAGGAGAGATCAAATTCAAGTAATCTATCTTCCCAATTTATTTGGTATAAATAGTTATTAAAAATCATGTCTACACTATGATCTGCATGCATATTTTTATACATCAAAACCCAACCACAAATCCAATAAAAAAATACATGTGAAGATCTATTAACTCATAATTTTAATTAACATATTTTTTGAAATTTTTAACAAAGGATTTTCCAAAAAAATTCTGGCCGGCCGAGAGCAGCGCGGCCTAAGCAGTCCCAGGGCTGGGCTGGCTCGGCCCGGGCCAGGCCGACTGGACCGCACAACACAGGGCCCTTGGGCCCTGTTAAAAAAAAAGAAAAAAAGAAATTTTCGGACCAGGCATGGGCTGGTCCGGCCTGGGACTAGCCTGGTTCTGGGCTGCTAGATACATATATATAAAAAAAAAAGAAAGAAAGAAAGAATTGCATATTAAAATAATTAGTTAAAAATATTTAAAAATAGAAAAAAAATATAAATAATAGTCTATAATACTTCTACATTCTATGATAAAAATTTTAGACTAATACCAAAATAAATTAACTCAAGTAACCGACTTTAAAGCCATTTTCCCTTAATGGTAAATTCAGATCCGTTAAGTATTTTAATGGTTTAAAGCCTATTAAAAATCTAACAAAATTAGAAATTAATTTAAATTAAACCTATTAAATTCATTAGACCCAGAGTATTATATTCGTAACCCCCAACCCAATTAATCAAGATTTAAACCCCTTATAACTCTCAAGTAAAATATCCTTTTAAAATTCTAACAATTTTCATTGAAATGAACCATGTAGATTTATCGGGGCCTTATGATTTCAATACTTTGAACTTAGGATCGAGTTCAGTGAGTGTTCTTTTCTCTTTCAGTTAAATAAGGATTTTGTGATACACAATTTTATTTTATTATGTAATTATGCTACTAAAATTTTCTGAGATGATATTTATGAGTATTATTTTCCTCATTCGCCATTGTCAGAAATATATATGTGTGCACGTGTTGCTTGTTTTATTTCATGTGACCATCTACCTTATTATACCAATATGATTACACGTATCATTTAATGAGGTACTCGTGAGTGTTCACTTTGATTATATAGCTTACTTGAGTGTCATTCAATATCTTTTCATGTGTTAGTTGTTTGACGTTATTGGCTCAGGATTAGTTATAGTATAACCTTGGACTGTGACTTGTTTCGACCTATAGATTGACTGAGCTAGTTCATATTTGAGGACAGATAGCATCACTTATGTGTAGTATTTATCGAACAATTATTTGGTGAATTGAAACATGCAAAATAATTACATGATTGATTAGTGAGTCAATGAGAGCTAGATTGTCAGGTATTAGTTTCTTATATGTTTGGTGGTATTTGGAGTACTTGATAGTTCTTGATATTACCTTATTGATATTGAGCATCATATGCATATGGTTGGATCTTAGTATTGTGATATGAGTCTTATGTTATTTGATGTGTAACCGTTTCAGATTCAGATTTAGTTGTGATAAATCTTAGAATATAAATTGATTGATTTTGAAGTTGATTTGCTCATGATTGAGATTAAAAATTCATATTTTATGTGGAGTACTTATCAGACTTGATATTCGTGTACTTGATGATAAGTTAGATGAGAATTCATTGTATTCTGAGAGTGTATTATACATGAAGTTACCTTATTAAAAGACTCTTCTGATACTTGGACTGATATGGACTTAGTTAGAGTTAGAATTGATTGGCATGAAGATTGGTGTTCGTTTCAGAGGATTTTGATCGGTGTTCTAATGATATTGATGTAGTTGAATCCGTAGTTGTAAGTATTTCCTATTTTACCCCTGATTATACTTTTTGAGTATTAATGTCTTGTTGATGTTGATTATCAGACGTAGAGACATCTTAGATTCTATATTGCTTGAGGAGTGGGCATAAATTGACCTGTTGACGTGTATATGCATAATTGACTAGTTACTTGGATCTCTGGATCTTACGTTTGAACTTAATGAAAGTGAGAGTGTATGATGGTCTTAATTAATAGTGATGATTGGTCGGATGTAGATGAGTATGTATTTTATATATTGAGACTTGGATATATCAATGACTTTGAGGATCTGAGTTGATTAAATATTTTACTTGGATTATTATATTCATGCCAGCAGGCCATTACTTATTCTGAATATCATGATTTACCTGAAGAACTTGACTGATTATACATGACATTTACCTGATAACTATATTATCCATATTACCATAATTGCTGGGAAAATATTGTATACGGTAACAACACCCTCATGTTATACTTGTTACATGTCATGTTATACCGGTATCATGTTCACTGGCATTATACATCCTGTTATACCAGTATCCTGATTACACATGTTGACGTTGTTACCCACCGAGTTATCCCAGTGATCTAAATAACATGCACATTAAATAATCTTGATAAACTAATAATATGACATTAAACAACTTACACTAGGATTGGAAAATTTGACGGAGGAGACAGCGTCTGTATTTTGGGTGCACCTAAGATATAGGTTGCGCAGCTGAAAGAGGGTTTCACTGCAGAATTCCCGGGAGGTGACTGCACCCCGTCCTATTTTGATTCGTGTCATACATGTTCCTAAATACCTTGCGGTAGAGTCTGGTTCAGCGCCAGGAGTCTGGGCCGTGGTCCCGGGTATGTACGGGACCCACCTAAAGTATGGACAATTTCTCCAACCAATCAGTTTTAATAACTTAGGACCCCAATTGACAAGTGTGATAGGCATAGTATGAGATGCGTCTATTACAGGTGGCAATTGGTGTTCGCTGACATATTAAATAATAATATATTGTAACTGTTTATTTTTGCCTGAACATGTATATATGATACACCTGACCTGATTGGACATCTGACTCTAGTACTGACTGACTCTACCCGCTTGATTTATAGATCGTGATAGACACCTGATTGAATACCTGAATGGATACATACTCTACTGTGTGCTACTTTACTGTTTATTTACTTTATTCATGTCATTTCTTATTCCAGTATATATAATTTCTTTATCTGCTTGCATGTTATATGCACATGCACTTTCCAGGTTATTCTTATACATTCAATAGGAGTTCTAACTCCCTGGATTTGCATATTCAAATCAGTGGATATTTATTGCTGATCAGGTACATGGAGAGGATCACATACATCTTGAGAAGCCGCAGTCCCTCTCTTCTTAATTATCAGTATTTCTGTCTCTTCTTTATTCTATCACTTTCATGATTCTATGCATTGGACTCATGCTTATTCCATTTCCTTTTCATGTGTCATCATGTGTGGATGTTTATATGTGACATTGTAATGATATTGATTTACTATAGTGATTATATAGCTTGTTTAGGTTACTTTAGGCTTAGAGTATATGCGTGTGGTATTTTTCTCGCGTATATACGTCGCCGACTCTCGTTGTGACTCTATTCTCACGTATTTTGGGAAGCGGGTCGTGACAATTACTGGCTATTTACTACTACTTCTGGCTATCTTTCTGGTGATTCTACAACTGGCTGCGATGTCGGTTGTCTCAAATACTTCATCCTCTCTTGTTCCTCCATCTTGGCTCTCTGATGATACTGCTTATGTTCTTTCGGATATTGTCTCTACACCTTCTGGTGTTCCTACTGTTCAGATATCACAGGACAAGTATAACAGGTTACGTAAGCTCGAGTTCTATAAGACAGGTCATTCATCAACTTATCAATCCTCTTCAGGTAGGAATGTTTATATTGCTTCTCCTCACAGACATTGAATATTAGATTCAAGAGCCTAATCTCAAATGACAGGTATTAAGGACAAATTTACCTTTTTACATCTTTCCACTCAATTTTTTCTGTTAATATTGCTGATGGTACACAATCTCCTGTCCTTGGTGATGGGGTAGTTCAGGCTACTCTATCCTTGAATCTTAAAAAAGTGTTATATATTCCAAAATTTCCTATAAGCTTGTTATCTATCAGCCAGTTTACCGAACAACATAACTGCAGTGTAACCTTTTTCCCTTCATACTGTGTCTTTCAGGATCTGACAACTAGGAGAATTGGTTCAGGTCATGAGAGAGAAAACATGTACTATTTAGATGACGGAGTCTCCCCTACTGGCTTAGTTGCAGGTCAGCCTGATCCTATTCTACTCTGGCACTGGCGTTTGGATCATCCCTCATTGCAGAAGCTTCAGTCGGTAATTTTTGTTGAGTCTTTTTTTCTCTATGCTTGGTTGTACGTCTTGTGAGATGGGCAAGCATCATCGTATCTCTTTTCCGAGTCGAGTCAATAACCGTAATAGTTCTGCATTTGAGTTAGTTCAGTCTGATGTCTGAAGTCCTAGTCGTGTGCCTTCATCAAAGGTTCTCATCTTTGTTGATGAGTTCTCTCGTATGACTTGACTATATTTACTAAAAGAGAGATCTGAAGTTTCTAGTGTCATCAAACTTTTCCATAACAAAATGAAAACTCAATTTCTACCTTTATTTGTGTGCTTCGTACTGACAATACCCTAGAATATATGAAAAATGATGTCTCTTTTTTTGTTTTAAGAATGAAATTATTCATCAAACCTCCTGCTCCCATACGTCCCAACAGAATGGTGTTGCGGAACGCAAACACAGACACATCTTAGTGTTGCTCGAACCATAAGATTCATATGCATATTCCGAAGTATTTATGGGTTGTTGCAGTGTTAAGTGCCTGTCATTTGACTAATAGAATGTCCTACTCAGTTCTTCATGGTAAAATTCTATTTTCATGTCTATATCCTGACAAAAGTATCTTCTCAGTTCCTCCGCGTGTTTTTGATTGTACATATTTTGTTCAGGATTTGTCTCCAGCTCTGGATAAACTGTCTCCTAGATTTATAAAATGTGTCTTTATTGAGTATTCTCAAACTCAAAAAAATACCGGTGCTATAGTCCATCAACCAAAAAGTATTTTGTGTCAGCTGATGTCACATTTTTTGAATCAGTTCCCTATTTTTCTCCACAAGGTCCAGTTACTGCGTTGGAATCTATTTCTCTTTCAACGTCTATTTCTTTGCCTGCATGTGTTGTTATCCATGATGTCTCTTCGCCAGTGTCATTAAAAAACACTACAGCGCCACCTGCACCAAAGTCACCTCGAGAAAAAACTTCAGACATGTCTACACTCATCGGCAAAAAGTTTCTGCCTCTGAACTGGTTCCGGCCGCCTTCTCTCCAGTGGAAGGTCCACCTCCTCAGCCGTCACTATCTTCCTCTGATTTTGATGTTCTTACTACCCTCCGCAAAGGTAAACGGTCTTGTACTGATCATCCTATCTCTCATTTTGTTTCATATGATGTCTTACTCCCTCTTTTCGCTAGTTTGTCATGTCTTTATCCTCTATATCTTTACACAGGTCGTATGAGGAGCCTATATTGATACCTGCCTAGAAGCAGGCTATGAATGAGGAGATGGATGCTCTTATTTCTCAAGGAACTTGGGAGTTGGTCTCTGCACCCCAAGATGTTGTGGGTTGTCGATGGGTCTATACCTTGAAGTATCGCCCTGATGGTTAAGTGGATAGGTATAAGGCCAGGCTTGTTGCCAAAAGATATACTCAGACCTATGGCGTGGACTACTTTGAGACTTTTTCACCAATTGTTCAGCTGAACTCCATTCGAATTCTGTTTTATGTTGTTGTTAATATAGAGTGGCAATTATTTCAACTAGATGTCAAGAATGACTTCTCTATGGGGACTTGAAGGAGCAAGTTTTTATGAAGCAACCTCCAGGGTATATTGCTCAAAGGGAGAATATTGTCTGTAGACTTAGGAAGGTGATCTACGGACTCAAATAGAGTCCAAGGGCAAGATTTGAGAAGATCAGCATGGTTATCTCTGATATTGGATTTGCTCGTTGCCATTCAGATCACTCAGTGTTTGTTCGTAGTACTAAGTCTGGCTCAAGGATACTGGTTGTGTATGTTGATGACATTTTGCTAATTGGGAGTGACTCTGTGGTCTTTACAGAAACAAAAGAGTATCTCAAACGACATTTTGTGACGAAGGATATAAGGAAGCCAACTCCTCAAACGACATTTTGTGACGAAGGATATGGGGAAGCCAAGATATTTCCTTAGGATTGAAATTGATTATCAAAAGCATGGTTTATTTCTATCTCAGAGGAAGTATACACTTGATCTCCTTAAGGAAACTGTCGTGTTTGGGTGCAAACCTGCTAGCACTTCAATGAAAGCAAATGTGAATTTATGGTGTGATAATAGTCATCTACTCGATGACCCTAGACAATATAGAAGATTGATTAAGAATGATCTACTTGACAGTTACTAGGCCTGATATAACCTTTGCAGTTAGAGTACTGAGTAGATTATGCATCAGCCTAGAGAGGTTGACTGGACAGCTGCTCTGAGGATTCTTGTTTATATCAAAAGCTCTCTTAGAAAAGGTTTGTTGTACAAGAAACATGGATATGTTCGTATTCTTGGCTATTCTAACTCAGGATATGCTGGTGATAAGAGAGATAGGAAGTCCACTACTGGCTATTGCATATTCGCAGTGTTTTAAATGGCTGATATTTCTGAAATGTCGGCCAACATTTCATTTTCAAGCCCTCACCGCCACGACATCCCCACCCTCATTTGAAATGGCGTTTTAGAAAATGTCGGCCGATATTCGAGAAAAATCCGATATGTCAGTCGACATTTCAGGAAAATGTCGGTTGACATTTCGGGAAACACCCAATATATTGGTTGATCTTGAAAGTTAGAGTAATTGAGAAATTTTTACAATAAGTTAGTGAGTGTATACAAAATATTAAGGTAAGTATATTTATGTAGTTTTGCATAAGTTGTGTATTTATTATCTTAATAAGAATTTTAAAATTACATTATTTAAGACATCAAGGATACATATTTGTTGTCTGTCATGACGTCCGAAATTTACTAGATGACCCCGAAATACCTCCGAAATCTGATATCTGATTACGACATCCGACGTTTCCCCGATATCCGACATTTAAAACATTGCACATTCGTTGAAGAAAATCTGGTGATGTGGAGGAGTAAGAAATAAGATGTTATTTCTAGATTCAGTGCAGAGGTTGAGTATAAAGCCATGGCACATATTACTTGTGAAATGATATGACTGAAGAATCTGTTATTGGAGTTTGGTTTTCATTATCTTGACCTTATGCCAATATTTTGTGATAATCAGTCTGTTATATATATTGCACAAAATCAGAAGTTACATGAGAGGACTAAGCATATAAAAGTTGATTATCATCTAGTCAGAGATGTATGGACCAAAAAGTGATTTCTCTCCCGTTTACTCCATCTTCAAAGCAGTTGGCAGATCTACTTACTAAAGCAACTTCTCAAAGTTTTTTGTCTTATGTAGCAAGCTGGGCATGGTTGATATTTATGCTCCAGCTTGAGTGGGAGTGTTAGAATAGTTATTGGGCTATTAGTTATTGAGCTATTGAGCTTCTACCCAATAGACCCATACCCATTACTCTTATTACATATATGTATTGCATCTCCTTTATTATCAATCAATTACTTTTTAGGGTTTTCTATTTCTCTACAATTATTAAATGAAATATTCAAACCGATATGTACTAATCTTCTAAAAGGTAGATGCAAAAAGAGTAGTAACCAATTTTGTGAGTACAATGAAGAATATCCCAGAGATAGCTGGAGTAACAGAGAGAAACTATGGGCACTTGCTTGAAGTTGCTTGGAGATCTATGATAATTTCTCATGTCCTGAAGAAATATTGGTCATTGTTGTTTATTGTTGCTCACTTTATAAATAAAATTATATCCCTGGTCCTCGAGCTATCTCCATTGTGGAGCTGCACACAAGTTCTCTTCTTCATCCCTCTCCATGTCTCTGGGAATACCTCTGTATATCATAGGCAAGTACTCTTCTCTGACCACTCCAAATCCTCCCTTTTACTAACTATTAGAGTATATAGGGGCATAAGTGTAATTTTCCCTTTATTACTCTTGTATTGGCCACTCAATCTAGGGTTATGTCGTCTCTCTCTACTTTCACATGGTATCAGAGCGATATGCTCATGTATCATGAGATCCATCCACCCATACCTCTCCGCACCATCATCCATCACCTCTCTTAACTTTGCCTCTTGTTCTTCATCTCTCCCGCTCTCTCCACTCTCCACTACCACGTACAAGCCTCGCCAACAATTCTCGACCCTTTAACACCCTCACCGACTCTCTGCAACGCTTGTCGCACCTTCCTAGCACCATCTGCAACCTTGTTGACCCTCCACACCCCTCGCTGCATCTTTCTGAAGTCCTCTACACCTCGTCAGCTCTATTCTCTGCCTTTCCTATTCTAGAGATATCTGTGATGCATCACGCGGCCTCACCTGCCCTCGTCTTCATCATGCCTGGCTTCTATTGAGGTCGACCATCATTGTCGACATCATCTGCACCTTCCTCTACTTTAATCGACCTCTGTTGTTCCTTTATATGCCTCATCAGCCTTCCTCTGCCCATGTTTTGCCGCAGCAAACTCTGTTTTGCTCTAGTTTATCTGTTCTCACTTCTGTTGGTGTGGTATGCACTCTATTGGTGATGTTGAAGCTCTGATCTGCTAGAGTACTCTTGATTGTGGATAAATGTTGGTATTCTCAACTCTTGTCCGCTGCTGATCTATCTGCTTATGTGCTAATCTTGTTCCTATTTTTCAGCTTTGTATAGTCTAGTTCTTTATATTATGGCTGAGTATAAGGATAAATGTGATCCGTTTAGGATCTAAATTACTACATTTAAGTTGAATGGAAAGAGCCATTTGTTATGGGCACAATCTGTTCGAGTGTAACTTGGTGAAAAGAGAACACTAAAGTTCGTCACTTCCGGAAAACATTCCTAATCTGATGCAAAATCCTTGAGGCTGCTGAAGAAGAGTGGGATAGTGACAACTTTATGGCCATGCTTGGCTTTGAAACAGCATGGAACCATACGTTTTTGCTATTTTTATGTTTCATACAAGTGTTAAAATGATCTGGGATGTTGCTCGTGATATATATTCTTTGGAGAATAATGCCTCTCGAGTTTTTGAGGTGTATGAAAAGGTATTTAGCCTTCGTCAGGGCAATAAGTCCGTAGTAGAGTACAATTAGTCAATTATGGGCATGATTAATGAGTTAATTCAGTATCATCCCCTTATTGCTGATATAGATATTTCTAGGAGGCAACGTGAAGAGTTGTGTGTCTACAAATTTTTATTTGGACTTAGCATCCCACTACAACCCCTTCGTGGACAGTTTTTGACCGGAGAGAATGGAATCCCAACTCTTCAGAAAGTCTTCTCCCGTATCTCTCAGGCAGAAGCTAACGCTATTATCTCTACAAGCTCTACTAAGACTCTATTTTCAGAGACATCAGCCTTGTATTCTTTTGTCGATCGTGGCTCCACTAAAGGTCGTGGTTTGCCACCTCGTGGACGCGGTGGCTCCTGTGGTTGTGGTGCTGGTCGTGGCGTCTCAATGTTGTACTCATTACCGGTGGACCAATCGCACTGTAGATAGATGTTGGGAGCTAGCAAGCTAGCCTGAGCTTCATCTTCGTCATCTTCTTCGTCTGCGTATATGTTCGACAAAACTGGGTCTCCGGGTATTCTGTCATCTCCTCTTGCTCCACTCTTCCACTGAGGCTGTCACTACTAAGAGCCTTCTACTTCTCAGCCGCGAAGACTATAATTTCCTTCTGAATAAGATGCAGTCCACCATAATCACTGATATAGCTACTCTAACTCACCTAGTATCTCCTGTCTAGCCAGCTTTATTTCACCTCTAGGGTCATTGACTCAGGAATATCCAAACATATTGCTGGTAAATCCATATTGTTCTTCACATTTACTCCATATAGTGTTGCATCTTCTATTACTTTTGTTGATGGTAGTTCTAAATTTGTTACTGATACTGGCACAAGTCACCCCACATTGTCTATTTCTTCATCTAACGTTCATCACATTTAAAGTGCACCTATTAATCTCATATCTGATAATCGATTAACAAAAACCTTCAACTGTCTCTCCTACCTCTTATGTTTCAGGACCTACAAACGAAGGTAATTGGTGGGGGCCAATGAGCGTGATGGACTATACTACCTTCGGTGTGATGATAAACAGTTTGTAAGTACTGCTACTATATTAGAGTCATCACCACTTTAGTGGCATTTTTGGTGGGGGCATGCTTCTCTAAAATCAATAGCAAGTTCTTTCCTTCAACTAGATCCTTATCTAAGTTGGAGTGTATATCTTGCCAACTAGAAAAATATTTTAGGACAACCTTTGTTTCCAGAAAAAATAAACGACATAATTCTCTTTTGAAGGTAATCATACTGATATTTGGGAACCCTTGAGTCTCAAAAGTCCAGCAAGGAGAGCTGAAGAGACAAAAATATTAAGGTTGCAATACAGTTGCAAGGAAAATATGCTTCCTTGCAATTTCAAGTAATTCATATTTTATTACTTTTATAAAAGATATTTTTCACGTATGACATGGTTATTTTTAATGACCATGGTTCAAAGTCTTGGTCTCAGCCGCCGACTCGGCCGGCACCGAGACGGATCGGTCTTGGCGATTCGGATCGGACTCGGACGAAACGCACAAAACGCTACATAGAACACTAAAAAATTATGAAAAATCATAACAAATCGTAAAAATATAGACATCAAAATTCATGTATCACATATTCAAAACATATCACGTAGCACACAAAACATAAAGTGAAAACATAAATACAAGCGTCGTCGGTAGAAACATATCAAAACACATGCATAATATAGTAAATTGAGCAAAATAATTCATAAGTACCTGCTAATATAGTCATTTTCACATTGAATTGCAAGTAGATACAAAATTATCATTATCATCATCCCCGCGATAAGTATAGAAACCAGGTATATAGTTTTCATAAGGATAATAATATATTTGTGGGTGAGATCCTGTAGGCTGAGATGATTGGCCAGAGAATCCAGTATCAGAGTAATATGACGGTAAGAGTTATGCAATATCAGCTTCATGGTAATAATAGACAAAATCTCGATAATCAGTGCTGCTAGTAGAGTATTCACCAGTGCTAGAATAATCAGTGCTAGAATGTTGGCAAGATGTCAAACCCAACCACTGTAAATGGCCTTCAAAACTATGATGACAATGTGAGTAGTTATCATATCCATTCGAATAATCATCGCTAGAACTGAAATCAAATAACAGATCCAAATGCCTACACTATTGTGACATCCACGGTCGGCCTCCATGATATGTATCTTGTGTGGCATAATATTCTGAATCTCATGTCATAGCACCACCTCGTTAGCTTCCACCAATACCATGAGTCTCTTCATCATTACCGCCATCACCTCTATAACCGTCGTCATCATCTCACTGTCACCATCATTACCGTCGTCGTCATCACCGCCATCACCATCGTCGTCGTCATCACCGCCATCACTGTCACTTTCATCACTACGACGAATACCTTCATCCAACCAACTTAACTCATCTGGTGGTAACATTGGTTGTTCTCTCTCCGGAATCCACTCATCTAAGATATCATCATTGAAAATATTATTTAGATCAATTGGGTTGTAATAATCATCAGTGTCGCTTTTGCATGTCAAGTTTCTCAACTGCATATTGTAATGCATAAATACTAGTTTATAGTTTATGCAACTTTTTCATTGTCAACCGATTGCGCAATTTTGTATGAATCAGTGACCACGTGCTCTAATTTCTTTCACAATCCGATGAAGAATATGTTTGGCTTAAAACTTTGATGGCAATGTTCCGCAGACTGGGAACTTCTTTGCCATAATTAATCCACCAATCAGCTGGAAAAGATTGTTGCACTGCTCTTCTAGTCAGTGAGCTTCCAAATTCTCCAACTCCATCCACAAATAATTTTATCTGTGAGAATACACATCATAAGTGTGAATATTTGCATAACATTATATTGATAAAATAAATAAATTATTATTACCCTATTAATAGCTCTTGCTTGTTTATTCAAATCCGGCTCCAATCTTTTAATGACCTCCCTTAATCTATTTCTCACTTCTGGATGTGTAGAAAAAAAATTTTGAATATTAGAGTTCTGAATTTAAAAAATATGCTGCAATAATGCAAGCACATGATTGTTATGATATGACAGTTTTAATTTGTAATCAACAAATATGATTTCTAGGCAAATGAATTATCATCAGCATGCAAGTGTCTATGCAATTGTCCCTCCCATCTTCTATCAATGATATCCCCGTACTTCCAGTTCTTATTTGATGTCTTTATAGCCAATTTTGCTCTATCCATAACTTCATATATAATAGATAATGTAGGTTTCTTATCCTGATCCACTATCTTTAAGATTCTAACAAGAGGATTCATAATGTTTTGGACCTCTCTTGTCTTCTTCCAAAATCGGTCAGTCAGAATGAAATTAGAAACCCTCACACTTTTTCTAATCCTTTCCTTGTTGAATTCACGCCATTCGGTAGTCGTATACATTCTTTTCAAATTTTGTTCATAGCGAATAAGGCTTTCAATAGAAATAAACTTAGTGACAAACCGTGTTATACTTAGTCTAAACAAATCTCTATCTCTACTAAATAGCTTCATTAAATTCACCACTTTGAGACTATTGTAAGTGAATGATGTGATCATCTTAGCATCATCTAATGTCTGCTTAACTAATTTCACAGAGCCAATATCTTCAAGCATCAAATAATACAATGTGTTGCACAGGGAGACCAAAATAAATGTTTTCTCTTCTCCATCAACAAGTGACCAGCTGCTTTGAAACTTGCCCCATTGTCTGTTATAATCTGCACGATATTTTCTTCACCAACTTCATCAACTTTATTCATTAGCGAGAATATATTATCAGCAGTCTTTGAGATATTAGTAGTATCAATAAAAGTATGATAGATCATACTTCTATCACAATAAATCATGAAATTACAATAGGCATTCTATTCTGGAAACTCCAGCCATCACACATGATCGTGCAACCATACTGGGGCCATTTTGTTTTTATTGAAGCAATATATACTTCAATTTCATTCATTTCCTCCTCTAAATAAATATTGCCAATCTGATACCCTGTAGGGCCTTTTACACCTGGACCTGCCGCAATAGTATTAATCAAGGCTTGGTAGTAAGGACCACTATCAGTTGCATTGAATGGTATTGCATTGTAGTGAAAGAATTTCGCCATGAATTTTCCAATCTTTTTAATATTCTCAATTGAGAAAATGCTTTTGATTGATTTCTGTTTGTTGGAAACATATAAGGATCAATATCACAAGCTAAAATTTCAGCTTCTCTCGTAGTAATACTCCGACGCAATCCACAATTAATCCCTGATCCTGAAGGCTGTGAACTACTGCCACCAATATCTCTTGTATGACCTTCTGCCGATCTCCAAGTCATTTCACGACTTTCTTACATAACTTGTTTTAGTTGTCTTCTTTCAACTCCTTCCAAACCACCAACTTCTTCAATTTCATTAACAGAATCTTCATCGATCACATCATATAAATCTTTCTCACTTAAAGATTTCATAAGCCGCTTTTTTTTGGATTTTATGGCTGCTCTTTCTTTGCTACCTTCAGAAAGATGTCTCATTATTTGAGATACCTCTTTTCATACTCGCAAAAATCCTTCTACATGACCGGGTACATGTGTTATATGTTGATTCAATCTAGTGATACCATCATGGACTTTTTCCCACAATAATTACACTTCACAAGTTTTTTACTTCCACCAACAGGGGTACCATGTTCTCATCCAATATCGCGTTACTTTGGAGCCATACTGATAATTAAAAAATTATCTGTTAAATTAAATTAAAACTAAAATTAACTAAATTAACTAAATTAAACTAAACTATACTAGTTTATACTAGATCAAGCTAAACTAACTTAATTACCTAACTTCAATAAAATTATTAAATTACCTAACTTAATTAAAATTACAAAATTATATTAAATTAAATTAACCTAAATTAAATTTAACTAAAATTAAATTATTACTCAAATAATTGAGAACAGAGAGACTGAGAAGACAGGAAGAGAAGGACTGAGAACAGAGGAGAGAGAGAGAGGAACAGAGGGGCGAGACAGAGAGAAAGGGACTAAGGGAGAGAAAAGGACTGAGGGGGAGAAAATAGAGGGGGGAGAGAGGAACAAAGGAGAGATGCGAGGGAGAGAGAGACAGAGATCGACAGAGCAAGGAGGAGAGAAATTGACAGAGAGAGAACAGAAGGAGAGACGCAGAGGGAGAGAGGGGGAGAGAGATCGACGGAGAAAGAAAGAGAGAAAGGAGGGAGAGACGAAGACTGAGACACAGAGAGAGACGGAGACAGAGAATGACAGAGAGAGACGCAGAGGGAGAGAGGGAGAGATCGACGGAGACAGAGAGGGAGAGAGGAACAGAGTGAGACAAAAGAGGGAGAGAGATCGACAGAGGGGAGAGAGACGGAGACAAAGACAGAGAGGAGAGAGACGGAGATAGAGAGGGAGAGAGGGAGACAGAGACAGAGACAGAGAAGTAGAGAGACGGAGACAGAGAGATCGACAGAGAGGAGAGATCGACGGAGAGAAATCGATAGAGAAAGATAGGGAGAGAGATCGACGGAGAGAGAGACGCAGAGGGAGAGAGAGGGACAGAGATCGACGACGAGAGATAGAGAGAGGGAGAGAGATCGACGAAGAGATAGAGGGAGGGAGAGAGATCAACAGAGAGAGACGCAAAGGGAAAGAGACAGAGATCGGCAAAGAGAGGGAGAGAGATCGACGGGGAAAGAGAGAGGGAGACTGGGTACGGGGTACCTGCGAGGGCGACGGCGGAGCGAGGGCGACGGCGAAGCAAGGGCGATCTGCAGAAATTTTTTTCCTCGCTCGCGCTCCTCTCTCTCCCCTTTATATTCGATCACGAGCTCTGAGTCGAACCCGAATCGAGTTCGACTTGGACCCGACTTGTGACTCGGGCAACCGAGTCGGCTCGGATCAGGCCGAGACGACTCAGCCGAGTCGTATCTGACTCGGCCGAGTCTTCGTTCCCTGTTAATGACAGATCGATATAAAGTTTTGTCTATGTTCAAACTGTTTCATAAAGAAATTCTAAATCAATTTGGTTGTTTTACAAAAGTTTTATGTTTTGACAATACTCTAGAATACATGCAATCTGCCTTTCAAGACTATTATGCATCTTTTGAGATCATTCACCAGACTATTTGTCCCACACACAACAAAATAGTGTTACTGAGCGCAAGAATCGTCATTTGCTCGACATAGCACGTACTACGATATCTATGATACACGGGTACTTCTAAATAGGCACAAAACCCGTACCCATATGTGTCTGACATGGGTCCGACACGGCTTGGACGCGATGTCGGATACTTCCAGTCATGTCCAACTCGAAAAGCGGTCAAAATTAGCTATTTGTCGGGTTAAAAACTCCTATCAGGTTCGCAATCGGGTTCAAATTAAAGGTTTTTTGACCTGTTAACCCCACTTAAAACCTTTATCCTATCTGACTCGGCCGAGTCTTCGTTCTCTGTTAATGACAGATCGATATAAAGTTTTGTCTATGTTCAAACTGTTTCATAAAGAAATCCTAAATCAATTTGGTTGTTCTACAAAAGTTTTATGTTTTGACAATACTCTAGAATACATGAAATCTATCTTTCGAGACTATTAAGCATCTTTTGAGATCATTCACCAGACTATTTGTCTCATACACAACAAAATAGTGTTACTGAGCGCAAGAATCGTCATTTGCTCGACATAGCACGTACTACGATATCTATGATACACGGGTACTTCTAAATAGGCACAAAACCCGTACCCATATGTTTCTGACATGGGTCCGACACAGCTTGGACGCGATGTCGGATACTTCCAGCCATGTCCAACTCGAAAAGCGGTCAATATTAGCTATGTGCCGGGTTAAAAACTCCTATCAGGTTCGCAATCGGGTTCAAATTAAAGGTTTTTTGACCCGTTAACCCCACTTAATACCTTTATCCTATCCCTAAATCTTATTGATTCCTCTCTTCTCTCTTCCACCTTCTTCAAAAGACTCCACCGATGTACCCAAATCTCTATGCCTCGTCAATGAAACTCTGACGTCGTGGACGAAGCAGAGATGTCGTTTTCCCTTTCCTTTCAAGAATTCTCAACTATCAAAGTTCTTCGGTGATGACGTGGGAGAACATAGGGATGATGGGGACGATAGGGACGAGGAATCTCTTTCCCCATCAACGGTGAGGAGACCTACGGATGACGACGAGGCTTGGGGACGACACAGAGTGTCGATTGAAGTTGATCTCGAAGGTGACTCTCAATGGCGAAGACAAAGTTGATCTTGAATCTTAAAATGAGGTTCTTCACTGCAAAATTTCGATCTCTCTTCCTCTCAAAATCTCAATAAGGTTAGTCCTTTTGAGTTGGAAGTCTTGATTCTCGTTGTTAAATACTATTTTTATTAAGTTTAAAAAGTTTTTTTTTCTAATTTGATTGTTGTGAATAATCCGATTGCTGTGATTCATACTTCCTATTTTGCTTCTATAGAATTTCTATTGCAAAATGTTTACTTGAAAGAAATTCTATCCTCTAGGCCCCTTTTTAATTTGTTCAAATGCTGTTAGAGAAGTTGTTGCTTTCTTTTGCTGTTTTGCTGTTGGAGTCTTTGAAATTCTGTATGTTGAGCCTCTTCTCCCGTAGGCTGTAGCAGTTTCTTTTAGTTGTTGTAGCAGTATTTTTGTGATTCATGTGGACTAGATTTGCATGCGACATTGGTTGCTTATACTGCCTAATGTTTCTATGAGCCAATAATTTCTTTTAGGAGCCAATTTAGGAGCCAATCAACATATTTTTCAGTCCCCAATTATTCTTCATAATCAATCTGCCAAAGAAGTGAGCTAATTTTGCAATAGTTCATAAACCGTTAAAAGTGAGCAAAGTGCAGCTTGATTGTAATTATTCCTTTGATTCATTATTAGAAGGGAATGTTGATGTTTCTTGGTAAAAAAGAAATAATGATGTTTACAAACTAAAATTGATGTCTGCTGCTCAGCCTTGTTATTATTAACTTCAATACTTAGATGTTTTATATATTGTTTATTATATATATAATGTATAATATAATATAGTTGTGCCCCGTACCCTACATTTTATAAAATTGGCATGTCCCATACCAGTGTCGGTGCTCCCTTGATCATGATACATATGCATGTTCCCAAACACTTTTGGGTTGACGTATTCTTGAGTGCCTGCTATCTTATTAATCGTGTTCTTTCTTGTCTTACATGGTCACATACTATTTTTTACTCTTTATAAAGATAAATAATTGTTTGATCTTACACCACGTGTATTTGGTTGCGTATGTTTTGTACACATATTAGGAAATGGGCATGATAAGTTAGATCATCGGGCAATAAAATGTGTGTTTTTAGGATATTTATGTACTCAAAAAGGCTATCGATGTTGAAATCCTAATAATTGAAAATATGTAGTTTGTGGGATGTCATGTTTTTTTTTTCCCCAAAATACACCAAATTTTTCATCTAAAAAACCACCTTCTACTACTTCACAATCTTTACCTATTCCAATGCCCATACCGATTGACTTTGAATTGTAACTTCACCACCCATGAAGGTTTAACAACAACGACCGAAGCTAACCAGAGAAACTCTACACGTTCCTCCTACACCTCCTTCGATTAAGGTTCCTACCCCTGAGCTTCCCACAACTTTTCATAAAGATACCTGATCTTGCACTACAAAATATCCCATTGCTCATGTTGTTTCTTTTTCTCATCTTTCTACTATATATTCTGCTTTCTCTTCTGCCTTATCCTCTGTGTCAATAACTACTTCCTATCACGAGCCTTTACTAGATCCTGAGTGGTAGAAAGCTATGAATGAAAAAAAAAATGGCTGTTTTGCATCATAATCAGGCTTAGGATTTGACTACTCTGCCGCCTAAAAAACAGGCTATTGGCTGTCGATGGGTCTATATTGTGAAGTTCCTTCCTGATGGACAGGTCAAGCGACCGAAAGCTCGCCTGGTTGCCAAGGGTTTTACCCAGACCTATGAGATTGATTATTTTGAGACATTCTCTCTCGTGGCACGTCTTTTTCTGTACACATTCTTTTGTTTCAGATTAGGAAAAAGAGAGATCGTGAGGGGATTGATCCAATAGTCGAGATGTGCCCACACTTTGTTTCAGAAGCAGGGTTTTGGAATTCCTACTTAAAGTCTCTTATTGAGAGTAGGAACTAAAAATCATCTCATAATCTCATCTATTCATAGACAAAGAGACTTTGGTGGAGATGTTAGAGAAAAAATAAGTCTTTTAGAAGATCTTCATCCATTGAGTTTTGTGCGTCCTTTTTTCTCTTCACCAATCTAGTTCTTATTCTCCAATTTTTATGTTGAACGTGGAGTGAACAAGAGGACATCTGATATACGAGCATCCAAGGCCATGAAGAGGAAGACTAGCAAAGAAGAATTGAAGATCGATTGCATCAAAGAGTCCATGAGGGAGATTCTCAAGAACGGCTAGATCCACATGGGCTGTGAGTGGTCTCTCCAGTATTTTCTTTGAATTTGATTATGTAAGTATACAATATTTAATCTAAATAATGACAACTTAATTAACAAATCAAGCATGCTTACTAGATTATGTTCTGTGCATATATCTATTCATATGAATATCCTTTAGGCATGGATGATTATAAAGTTGCAAGCTTTTGATGTTAGATCTATGCTAGATTTTCTTTGAATCGTATCTAGAATTGTGTTTGAGTGTACATTTATGTAAATTATATTTCTACACATATGAATATGTAAACCAAGGGAGAATTGTTTAGTTTACTTCGTACGTGGTTGTCACTCCGGTAGGGGATTCAGGATTTTGAATCTCAGTAGTGCTCAGTGTGACTTAAAAACTTTAAAATAAAATAAAAAAAAAAAACTTGAGCTCAAGTTACCCTTTGATACTTCTCTAGGAGAAGCCTCCACTGTGCCCCCCAAATCTGCAAACCTTGATAGTGTTGGTTTATAAACCTGTGAAACAAAAATTCAAACAATAAATATTGTGCAAAGGAAAAAACATTACATAAATAAACACTCCATCACCATCGACATCATAGTATCAGAATTTTTTTAAAAAACAAAGAAAGGCTCTGAATTTAGATGACATAAGGAGAAATTGACGGCTACAAGAAACGAGGCACTGAAGGTAACAACTCAACAAGACAGATGAAAAAAATGGTCAGAACAAAAAGCTAAACATTACTATATTACATTGTGAATTTACGAGGTAATTACATTGAAAAATATGCTGAGTTAAATAACTAAAAATGAAAATGAGACCCATAGTTCAGTCAATTATGGAGCATCACATGGAAGTTGGCCTATAGGGTTGACTAACCTCAGAACAGCACGGAAACACTTTAATATAGAGTAGCATGGAGGGGAGCAGACCTTGAAGTTACGAGGCTTACAAATGATAGACAGTAAATGTTACAGTACTTTCTTCATGAATATTTCTGCATAACTGGATGGCAAACAAATGGCCTCATAAAAGTTATCTAAGAAATTCTACTTTGAAAAAAAATCATATTCAGGTGAGCTTCAAATACTTTAGTGTGAGCAGACAAGCCAAGTATAAAAGAACAATGCATGGCACCAACACTGGGACGAGGCAAGCATTTTCAGACCAAGATGGTTTTAAATTTGAAATGTTCTTATAAATATGTTTATAACATGTTCTGTATAAGAATCACATTCAGGATAAAGGCTTTATTGCTGTTTCTTTCCTACAAAAAGTATTTTTCATATGACTAAAAATACATCGTATATAAACATTTTATTATGTGTAGACTATCAAATGCAAAATCTACAGAATGTGTCAAAAGCTTCTCACAGTTAAGAAATTACGAAATAATCAACTGTATAATATATAAAAATAGTTTAACAAAAAAAAATTCTTTACATCATATGCAACAACTGTAAAGCCTGATCTTAGCAGATGCGCTGCCATGCCAAAGCCCATAGCACCAAGACCTATAAAACCAATTTTCTTTACAACATTTGATGTCAGAGTAAGTTGATATGCCAGGTTCCCAGGATCATAAGCTTTCTGGTTAGCGGCTTCTCTAATATTAACTCCAAATGTTTCTTCCCAGACCTGTATCAGAAAAGACAGCATAGAACTCCCTGGAGGATCAATAATTGACGAGAATGCAAGTATAATGAACCTAATAGCTAGAGCAGATTATTCTAGAAACATCTAAAAGAGATAAACCTTCAATGGCGCAGCAGAAGTATCATCTCCAAGCTTGCATGAAGAACCTAGAATATGTGAAAGATTGAGTCATTATTAACTTAAGTTGGAGATCAGCGAGTAAAAAGAGGCTTTAGTACTTGACATGGTACCATATATTAGTTGCTGATATGCCATGGCTAGAAGTGGCAGAGGAAATGGGAGCGATTTGGCGACACTCAATACATGGCCCTTAACACCAAAAATGGAAAAAGATAAAGGAACTATTAGTATGAAAGATCTATCTTTGCACAATATTCACGTGTGCAGCATGCTGAATATGCAAATAACAGAAGTGAACAAACACTACACGAACAGGTGGAAAGCATTTTTCTTATAATTATAAGAGTATAATATCATTTAAAGGTGTATGCTGAATATAACAAAGCTCACAACCATAGCTGCACAACACACACACACCCCCCCCCCCCAACCCACCCCCCAACCCACCCTCAAAGCAAAAAATGGGAACTTGTCTGCAATGCTTTTCAGTATGTTCTCGCACAAGCATGAAGTACAGTCAAGGAAGAAAACAAATATTGAAAAGTTGGAGAATAAGTCTTTGACACTCACTAAATTCAAGGTGAGTTCATGGACATTTGGAGTTAGAATCATTTTCTGTCCACTCATGTTCCTCGTCTAGAATATAAATTATGGTTTATTCTCATGTGAATTTGGTAAAAATATTATATTTAATTGCTCCAGCTTAAGAAATAAGACCAATTCATGACTCCAATATTAACACATGAAAGAATATCCAGCTATAGGATCCTTAGGCTCTACAACTAATAAAGAATGGAATAGATGTGCTACAGTCCTATGGATGAAATCTTGATGCAGCATACACGCTCACATGCACCCACCTGTCTACATAAACCGCCCAACCCACAAAAACCGAGACGCAAACACATTACGAATCATTATCACAAACAGAAAAATAACTTAATAATAACATAACAATAATGGAAGATACCTTAAACAGAACAATATCTCATCCAATTTGCAGACAAACACAACATATCTGCAAAACAAATTTAAAAAAAACTAACCAGATTTTATTACATATTCTTACCGTGTTTTTAACCATACAAATTAAACACTTTGCCAAGCTTTGATCCCCGGTCAATAGCTTTGGTACGATATCCACAAAAATCCTGGACAAACAAAAGCTCATATAAAAATTCCCATGCGAAGTGGTAGACCGAGACTTTAGCACAGGTAATGAACCAAAGACACAAGAGAGAACAAAAACTAAAAGCTGCAAGAAGCAAAAGACATTTTAAAACTCACGACACAATATTGCATTGGTACAGATACGGGATATGGATATGATATAATACAGGTAAGCGGATACAGAAAATCTGAAAATTCAGGATAGGAGTGCACCATGGATTCAACAATAATAAACTTATATGCGTACATGAGTTAACTTATTTATGTTTAATAAAATATGGATTTGTAAAGCCATGATATTTAAAAGAACACAATATTTGTTATGTGGGACTGTTATATTTGCCACAGTATGGAGTCTATGGACCATAGCCAATGTGCAGGATTGTTATATTTGTTATTGTGCAGACCAAAGCTAGCGTGCATAACTATTATATTTTCCATTGTGCAGATCACGGCCAGTATGTGGGATTTACACATTGCTATTGTGCCAGTGTGCAGGATTGCTAGATTTGCGACTATGCAAACCATAGCCAGTGTGCACGTGGATCATAGTTAATGTGCAGGATTTGATAACGGACTAGACTGCATCAGTCAGTGTGTGAGCCTTCAGTGTGTGAGCCTCAGCCAGAAAGATCCCACATCCTGACATGCCTGTGGATTTCTAAATTACTAAACGCTATTAAAGAAACTCAGTTATACATGCATCTGGTTATATATTGTCATGGCTCATGCATCATCGGTGTCGATTAAGATCGTAAATTTGATATAAGCCACTGCTAGAATATGATAAATGGTGAAATTATGATATTTTTTTTATGTTCTATAACTGTGGTTTCATTCACATTTCATGAACGTGTTATGGTACTCTGCTGCTGAGCTATCAAGCACAAATAGTTGTCGATAATTTCAGAGTGAAAGATCTGGAGGTGGCTTAGAACATTTAATGTTGTTGAGAAATCCTACTGTAATGATTACTGTCCTTTAAAACCATTGTCCAATTAAAAGAGACATTTTCTTTGTTGACCTAATTTTCTGTGGGGTTTAGATTTTCTTGTTCTTTGGTAATGTAATAAATTAATTTTAGACATCGCTTGGAACCAGGAAAATTACTTGCTTATCGGGATTTCTCATGATGAAAATCATTGATCTTAATTGTTATTATAGTATAGCTTTTCTTTTTGGCTTTGATACAAATGGATCTTGGCCTTGCAGCCTGAAGGAGGTTGTGGCACTGACGTATGCTCCATTTAATATTTTTGAGGCTTGGCATACAAACAGTAATAAAATACCCATCCTGCCTCTCTTGCAAATCAAAAGGATACCAAACAACATCTATACAACAAAATAAAATTATAAAAACAGTAAAGTTGTAAACTCTATTAAATCACCTTGAACTTCCTGCAGCATTTGAAATTATGTCATATAGAATTGCTGGATGAATCCCAGATCGAACACCCAGGAATATTGCTTCAACAGAAGCAACAAGATGAATACCCTCCAGCAGATCATTTACCATTTTAATTTTTCTGAAATAAAATGAGAATGAAATTGTTAACAAGAAAAGATAATTGCAGAACTAGTAAAACACGAACCAACTTGAAGAAAGGCCTGCTCAAAATGAAATTGTGCGAAAGAATCGGGAATGATGTAAAGCTGTATAAATCCTTTCTAACAAACACAGATTAGCTATGAAACTACTACGACTACTCAGAGAAAAAGAACAGACCTTCCGGTACCAACTTCACCTTCAAAGATGTAGACTTTTTCACTCAGTGCTGTTTAAAACCTATGATAGTTAGTTTGTGACGAACAAAATTCTAAAAATTAAAAGAACGTAAAAGACCTTATATTGTCTTAAAATTTTCAGCAGTAAAATTAATTTAATGACTTCTAAGGATTGATTGTACCAGAAAGAACAGTTTGGGCCTTTTGAATAGTTTCTTGCCTTCCAGATGCAATAACCTGACCATGTGAGAGAAATGCAGTAAGGGAATAAGTGGCCGTTTTTGGATATCATATTCTAGCATAACCTTGAGAACATAAAATCTTTTGGCTCACAATCATCTTTTCTTTTGAATCCTCAGAAAATCCCTCAAAGATATGTACATCGACAACCGAAAAAGCCCCCAGCTTCTCTGCAAGATGAGAAAAGTAATTATGAGGTAGTCTATACATGATATGAAAATGACATTATTCTAAAATAGACGAACCTTTAATACTGCCACATCACGTGTAAACATTAGGGCCAATTGCTTTAGGAGCCAAAGCAGGACTAGCATAGATATAAATACATAATTGTTTTTGCTTCCTAGACTATCATATTATTTTTTGCTACTGTCTGCCAAAATGGAACACTTATTATATCAGTAAATAGATGGGCCAAGTCAATAGCATTCATGTGTTCCAGTCACTCCCATGTGTCTTTGTGGAAGTGTTGTCAACACCTATTGCCTTGTGACTTTGTGGAAGTGTTGTCAACTCCCATGTGTCATTCTTCTGGATGGCATGAATCTCCTCCTTCATTACTAATTGCCAACAATCTTCTTCCTCAGCCTCTTGGAAAGTGAGAGCATGATCAGCATATAAGCAGAAGAGATTAGTCTTTCCATCTTCTTCTATCTACTCATAGAGCTCCCTGAGGCTTCTCATTTTGATGGGACCTCGTTGCACGGAGGATTCGCTACTACTACTTTCCCCATAAGATGGAGAACCTCTTGCAGGAGACGGTGTAGCATGTTGAGGAGACGGTGGTGTTACTGGTGGTGGAACCTCTTGTAGGGGCTCGTCAGGTTCATTCACCATGGATTGCTCTTTGACAGTCTCTTCGTTGCTCCAACTCCATGCTTCAGCTTCATTGAAAACAACGTCTCTACTAACCACTAGTTTCTTAGTGGATTGTAAAGCTTGTATGCCTTCGACTCCTCGCTATATCCGATGAAAATGCATTTTTCACCATGATTGTCAAGCTTCTTTCTTTTGACTTCAGGTACTTAAACATATGCAACATACCCAAAAATTCATAGGTGTGCGACATTAGGCGTGAAACCGCTCATGCCTCTTGAGGAGTCTTGCCCTTTACTTGCTTCGTCGGGTACCGATTGAGCAAGTAAGTTGAACACGCTACAGCTTCCGCCCAGAACTGCTTCGGCAGCCCCTTTTCTTTAAGCATGGTTCTTGTCATGTCAAGAATGGTGCGGTTCTTTCTTTCTGCGATGCCATTTTGCTATAGCGTGTAGGCAGTAGTAAATTGCCTCTTTATGCCTTACTCCTTACAATATTCTTGAATAGATTTGAGGTATACTCACCACCTCGATCAGATCGGAGAGTTATTAGCTTGTGGCCACTCTCCGCTTCAACAAGAGTTTTAAAATTCTTGAAGGTAGTATAGGCAGCAGATTTTTCTTTAAGAATGTACACCCACAACTTTATGCTGAAATCATCAATGAAGGTAATAAAATATTTATTACCTCCTAAAGAGACAGGATCTAGAGACAGGATCTAGTGGTCCGCAGATGTCAGTGTGAACAAGTTGTAATGGTGCCTCCGCTCTCCACGACTTTCCACTGGGAAAAGGAAGTCGTGCTTGCTTGCCAATTATGCAAACTTTACAAGTATGACTTGGTGGATCGATTTTTGGTAAACCTCATACCATGTCGGCTGTAGATAGTAACTTCAGGCCGTTGAAATTTAGATGGCCGAAACGAAGATATCACCTCCATGACTCATTCTTCACGAGTCCTTGAAAACACTTTTCAACTTCCGTGTTTAGATGTAAGGGAAACATGTGGTTCCTTGTCATCTTAACACAAGTTATGATATCTCATTTTGCATTTTGCAACCAAAGATGGTTATTCTCCATATATGCTTTATATCTTTTTTCGAGTAATTGACCGATGCTGAGAATATTACTATTCATGTTAGGAATATAATAAACATCGAAAATATACTCGGGCTTATCATCCTTTTGGTAGATTTTGATCTTCCCTTTGCCTTCAACAGGGAGTTTTGAAGAATCTCCTAAGCTCATACTTCTATGAACTCCTTCTTCGAGTTCCGTGAATAGTTCTTTCTCCCCGCACATGTGGTTGCTAGCACCCGAGTCAAGGTACCAAACATTATTCTGAACACTTGAATCATCATGAGCAAGGAGAAGAGTAGAGTTATTACTCACATCATTTGTTGCTTCGATGAAATTGGTAAGATCTTTAGTTCTGTGCCAGCAATCCGAGGCATAATGTCCAAATTTTTGACAGTTGTAGCATTAGACGTTCTTGTTATTTTTACGTACAGATGTAAATCTTTCCCGGTTGCTTCGTCCTCGACCTCTAAAGCTTTGGAACCCGACTTGATTTTGAGTGGTTCGTTGTTGGGGACCACATCCCCTACCTCTACCACGACCACGACCTCTACTATGTGAGCCTCAATCATTTAGAGTCAGCTTTGACTCTAATGCTTATTCTAAAATTATGGAATCGGTCTACTTTTACATGCGCTGCTCATGAACTTGGAGAGATCCCAAAAGCTCCTCTATTGAGATCTCCTCCAAATTCTTAGACTCCTCAATTGCCGCCACCACGTGCTCGAACTTTGATATGAGGGATCGCAGCAATTTCTCCATCACTCGGATGTCCTCCATCTTCTCTTCATTTCTCCTCATTTTATTCACAATTAGAAGTAATCGTGAATAATAAACGGTAATTTTTTCTTCATCTTTCATTTGAGCGGCTTCAAGATCACCCCTCAAAGTTTGGAGGCGAATTCGCTTCACCCGCTCGACTCCTTTGTAGATGGTAACAAAGATTTTCCATGCTTCCTTGCTCGTCGTTGCTTTGGCAACTCTCTCGAAGGTAGACTCGTCCAACCCTTGATAGAGTAGAAAATGAGCCTTACTATCCTTCTTTCTTTGCTCTTTAAGAGCCTTCTTCTCTTCAGCGGTGTAGGCTTCACCCAAAATAAAACCCTATATGAGGTTCTGAACGATCTACTTCACCCAAAATGATCCCAATGAACAAAACAAACATTATTTTAAGATCGACACACGATCACACGAACAATCCAACGCCGCTCCGAGATCGACACACGATCTCTGCTGAACATACCACGATGCTCTTGGAATCGACATACGACCCCAGTCGAATCTAGTAAGATCTGATACCACTTGTTGCGCCTTTCGAAGGAATCCAACACACGCCAATCACCAAGATCAATGTTCCAACGCCGAGTCAATTACCAAACAAATATAGAATGAACACGAATCCAAAGAGAGAATGAGAACAAACAATTTAATGAGGTTTGGCAACTTATCTACGTCCTCGGGGCAGAAGGGAAAAGATCTTATTCAATCAACAGAGTAACAAATGGTTACAAATTGATCCGAAAATCCAACTGATCAAGATTGATCCAAATAGAGAAACTATGCACTAGGTCGTAGATTTCTCTTAAACAAACTCAATAACACTCCAATACAAATCATATCTCTCAAGGTTCAAGATATATATTAGGCTGCAGAGACCCTCCTTATATAACCAGAGGAACAACCAATAGAAGGAAACCCAAATTCGGATCAAAATTCGCTTCAAAACAGAAACCTGAAACCAACTCGTATTGCGCAGAAAAATCGACGCGCGGTCGACCGGGGTGGTTGACCGGCTCCATATTACAGGTTGACCATCAATCAACCGCTAGTTAAAACGTCTATGTGCCGCTCCTGTGCAGAACTCTCGGGTCAGTTGATCTGGTGGTCGATCGACTGCAGTCTTCATCTTCAAGCTTCTGGGCGGTCGACCGATTGTTTCCTTCTTTCCAAACGTGCATGCATGTGCACAAGCGATCAACCGCCCTGCTTCTTCCTTCCTCTGCTTTTCCAATGAGAAACTCTATCAAGTTTTTATCATCTTCTTCTCCCGCACAATAGAGAGGGATGAAAGAGTGGAGTGGGAATGAATAACAAGAATAAGCAGAATAGCTTTCCCTCGAAGATCTAAAACTCACAAGGCTAATTGGACATTTTTATATATCACTCTTTTTCCTTTGCCTTGATCATAGAAACTTGTCGATATAGAGACACAATTATTGAAAGAAGGGGCCATGCATTTATGTGATCCTAAGACGTGTAGCAGATTCTAACCATCAGATTCATGCAGAAAGGTGTCTTATTACCTGCGTACTTTTCTAAAAGCATGCAACTTCTCCTTTATATCTATGCTAAATAATTCAGTATCGGTTTAGTGTTATGGGGGGAATAGCAAATACCAACAGAGAAATTGTTTTCCAAAAGTTGCAATCAAGTAACATCCTATCAAACTGTGTAATTTGTTACCTGCATAATTCTTCTCTAACTTTATAATGTGGGTGGGTGATATTGATGATTGAAGGATAAGGACTGCATCCTTATGCAACCCTAAAAAATAGAAAAGAAGGCATTAGAAAAAAGGATTATACAAATCCGCACAAGAAAAGAATACAAACCTTCAGCTACACCCTTCTTCACAAATAATATATCAGTACTTTCCTCTTCAGAAGTCACCAAAATAACAGTTGAAGCATCTGCAAAGGAAAGAATATGAAACAAGAAAATATCAATTAGTCCAAAATTGGTTATCAATGACACGGCTGATTGGCATTTCTAATGAAACAAGGCCGACAAAATATATGCTTCAGCACCATAATTGACGAAGTTAAGGGTGAGCAAACTATGACATCAGTATTAGTTGCGTGAGCATCTATTCTGCATCCAGCAGACAACCGTTTCATTTAAGGTTGTACAAACATTTGCATTCTAAATTATGAACAATAATAACAGTAACAGTTAGAAGGAAATAAGTATCCTCTAGGGTCCGCTGGCAGAGGTTGAAGAGGCTAAAGGCAATAATTCTCCCTCTCCAAACTCTACCACCCCCCCCCCCCCCCCCCCCCCCAAAAAAAAAAAAAAAAGAAAGAAAGAAAGAAAGGGAAAAAAAACTGACAATCCCTCCGTCCTCTCTTCTCTATTTTCTCTCATCTTTCTCCTCATCAGTCCATCTCTTATTTATCAACTCTGTGGAAGAATTTATATTTTATCACGCTTTAAGCATGTTTGGAGAATTACATGACTATTTTGCAGTTATCTGGGCCACAGCAACTGAGATCTGGAGATTCTGGACAAACAATTATCAACGTCGCATCCGTAAGCCAGAAATGTGATAGTAGCCGGTGAAACGCTTAAGGCTGCAATTGCCCTATTAAAAAGTTATCAACCTGAATGCAAGGGCCACACCCTTTTCCTTTCTTTCTTTTTTTATGCATCCCTACTGATCACTATATCATCTACATTTTCTCTATATGCCATCTGAGACTCATCATTAAATCTTGCACATGAAGAGTCAGTGCTACTGCAAAAATTACCATTTTCTTTTGTTCCATTGAACTTGAAATCCTACTGCATGTGCATTATCCTAGACAGATTCAATGGATAGCATACCGCTGAATGATTTACAAGACAAACCATATCCCATCTCTTAGCAAATCAAGGTCTGACTACCAGAAAGGATTTACTAACAATATTTCCATAACCAGTCCCTGAGTACATGAAACATGGAGAGCAGGTGGTTTAGTGGCTCAAGCGTGGGACAGCTATATAGTACATGGATATATATACAAGTATCTCTATCTATCAACATATACAATCCATCCATAGGTTAATAAAATCAATTTAGGCTGTCACTTGATGTCATCAATGTTTAACTTCATTAATTTTTTAGCACGGTAGCACCAACACCAAAGTGTGAGGGTGATACCGGCTCGATATGATGACTTGATGTAATGTGACACATCTTCCATTTAACCCTTTTGACGCTTAGAGAATGTCAATGCATCATGTTCGTCAGAGAACCAGATGTTGTGTGTGATTGAAGGGAACTGAAAAGTAACCCAAAACAGTACTCAGTAAGCAACAGGATAGTCGATCCAGTTGACTGCCCAATATGACTAGTTGACTGGTCATTGGGAACTCTACCCAAGGTAACATTTCTGCTTTGGTTGAGAGCAATTTTCAGTAGAGTCCACTGACCAATAGTCCGCTCTATTGGTTCAACATATCTGAGTCCAGATTTGATATGAATCTTTAGGGATTTTGGTAAATCATTAAATATATTCAATGCCTATAACAGCCAAAGTTCTTCTAATCTGCTGAGAATGTTTAGGAGGCTATATATATGATGGGATCTCAGTCTCCATAGAAGGTTGAAGCTTGGAAGGCACCGGCAATTCCTGTTTGGGCATTATGGTCTCTTTTCATTTACTGAAGATGGTCCATCATTGGTTAGTAGGAGATGATTTTATGTTGGGTTTGTGTCTTGCATCCAATTAAAAACGCCCAAGCTAGGAGCGATTGAAGGTCAAGTTACGATTAAATACCACACCAGAACTAGAATGGGATTATGAGTGGTTAATATGTGATAGGGTTTCAAAACCTAATGGGTTAACTTTCTGGATCAAAAAGTGGTCTCCAGCTATTATTAATGCTTCTAGGTTTGAGCTCTACATGTCGTGATAGATCTGGGTAAGATCAATTATAGGATGGCATGCATGTCAGAAGTTCTATGGCTTGATGGGTGCTAGCTTCCAGACAGGTTAGACACATGACACGTACAATTATAGAGGCCAACTCTAAAAGGTAAAAGGTGATTTCAAAATTTGAACCTAAATTGGAAACGGTCTAAAGGTTATCTCCAAAGGTTGCTATGGGTTGTGTTCAGATATAAGGTGGAGAAGTAAGGTTAAACTGATGATCTACAGTCTACAAAGATAAAAGAATGACACTATCATGAGACACAAGCCAAGCACAAGGTTGTGGAAGATTCATCTCCAGATTGTTGGGCTCATTAAATACGAGTGAAGATGGAGATTTATTAAGTTTGCATTTCACATTTGATTAAAAACACTAAATCTAAGGGGTGATTGGAGCTCAAGTTTAGTCCCACTTGAGAAGTGGAGTTGGAATATGGGTGTTAAATATGTGATTGAGACCCAATACCTAATGGCTAACCTTTTGGGTCAAAAACGATCTCAGTTATTATTAATGCCTCTGGTTCAAGCTCCATCCTCTGTGACATATTCCATTGATACAAAAATATAAAGATGGTGTCTTGACGATAAATGTATTTTACAAGAGTTGGATGCTACCTTCTATGTGCTCCCTTGTGTAACATGGTTCATGAGATGATTTCTTGTTTTGGTCAAGAGTTCTACATATTGAGAATTGGAGATACCTTTAGCCTTTTGTATTAGAAAGACTTCGTATGGAATCGGAGGCATGCCTCTATAAGACTTTGTTTGGCTTTGAATTTTTCTAAACTGTAGCTTATTCTTGGTTGTAGTTAGAGGCTTGCAAACTATATTTGCAAATCTCTTACTGTAATTCTCTAAATTATAGTTTCAACAGCCAAATAGATTTTGGAGTTAAAGAAAATTCAGTCTTACTAGATTTTTCTAAACGACAGTTAACACTGACTTTTGGAGGTAGCTAACTATGGTTTACTTACTACGCATAATAACCAAACAAACATCAGATTAATTTTTTAGAGTTACAGGACTAAACTCTAGAAAACTACAGATTAGAAAACATAACCTCAAAGCCGACCAGACCATACTCAGTCGTATTTCTCTGTACATATGGACCAGTTTTAACCAAACCACGTGCATTAGCATGTCATTCTCTTGTTTTTTTTTTTTTTTTCATTTGTTTCTTTTTCATATCTATACAATGATCCTCTATGAAGATCGGGTTTTCCGCTACCACAATCTCCAAATGATGTGTCTTTCAAGTCTCCCAAAGTATAAACGAGTCTCAAACACAACAAAATTTTGAAATATTAAGTGTGTAAGTAATACCATTGAGTGGACAAAGAAGAAAAAAAGGAGCAGCAGAATTTCAAGTATTTTACCAAACGCAGCCTCTGCTGGACTAGCACATTTAGCCCCACCAAGCTCCACGAACCCTCGCATCAGCGGAGACTCGACGGCCTGCCCTCAGGAAGAACAAGGTTAAACGAAACATCAGGTGAAGTGAACTCTGATCACAGAATCAAAGCAAACAAGCAGGTATTTCATCTTTTTCATTTCTTAAACCTAATAGAATCGAATTTTTCAATATAACCTCGAACGCTTGAACTCTGAACCCGGATTTGATGAGAGAGGCGGCGAGTTTCAAGCTGAGATCGTCGAGGCCGATGAATCCGACCACGCCTCGACACGCCATCGGATGATTGGATTTGAGCTCTGCTTCTAATTTTGGGCCTCGCTGCTCTACTGAAGTGGTTAGAGGAGGAAAAAGAGAAGTTTGCTTGTTAATTTCAAGATGAGAGAAGGGGGAGACGTTATAATAAGGAGAGAGGTTGGAGAGGGGTGGGGCTGCTGAAAATGAGAGATTGTTTTTGGGAGCTGACGTGGACTTGCAGTGTGGCAGTGTTTAACCTCGTCCTATACGCCAAATGGGCTTTATTTTTTAAATCCTGTTTTAAGATTTAATTTAAGAAAAAAAAGTCTAAAAGAATAAGAAAAATTCTAGCCACAATAGCCCTTTTTACTGTCTATAGACTCTATACTCATTTCTAAAATATTTTTTAATTATAATTTTACAAATAAATGAAAAATCTATAATACCCAATCTCTATTTTTTTCTTCTCTAAGGGTTTCAGTATTTTTCTTTTTTAATAAAAAAATTCTCTCTAAACCCAATGCTCTTCTTTCTCTTCGGGAATTTAATTGAATTATTTTAATTTCAGACGTACCCAACTGAAGATAATTTAGCTAGTTCTCAAGCCCTAATTGAATTGATTTCTATTTTGACTAATTCTTTATTTAATTTTTTTTTATAAAATTAACTAACAACAAATCCATTTCGAGCATCATGAGAATGCGCTGCTCAAACAAGAGAAGGAAAAGCTCCGACTCGAGAACATCACCACAAGGGATGCAATGAGAAGCCCAATGTGTTGCGACTACGACAACAACCCAACAGAGGAATCCCTGAATCTCCCAAGTACGAAGAACAATCTCCCAAAACAGCACAAATATCACAAACAGAGAAAGCACACGCAAACAAACAATCTAACGAGGTTTGGCCTCAATGCTTACGTTCTCGAGGCAATCAAAAGAGAGGTTTATTACTTTGGAAGAAGATTACAATGCTAGCAGCTTCTCTAATCTCAAGAGAGCTCCAGAATTTTCAGCATTCACAAAACCCTAGGCAAAACCCGTATTTATACCAACAGGTTTCCAAAAACAGAAACGCAGCCGCACCCGCTTGGCGGTCGACCGACCACTTCCACCGGTCGACCGGGCGGTCGACCGGTGCCCAACAGAGAGTTGGGTACTTTCAGTCGGTCGACCGGGCGGTCGACCGAGCTCCAACTTGTGCACGTTGTGCACATCGGTCGACCGGGCCGGTCTGAAAGATCACCTAGAGGGGGGTGAATAGGTGATGGCTAATCTAATGGTCACTTAATGTCAAATGATGCGGAAGTGTAAACTATGATGACCAAACTAAAAACTATTACACTAAACATTATGTATAACACAAGAGTGTAGTTGAATTTCCCGTGAAGGGCACTGAACTAACTCCTCTAGATTCCCCTTGAATGGGTTGAGGTGCCGCGTTGGCTCTCTTGGTTAAATACAAGTGTTAGCAAACAAACCCAAGCAAGTATATCAATTAAGCACACAAGTATATCATGCATATAAAGATAAAGACAAGATAAGTATGCAAGATATAAACACAAGGAGATAGAGAGAGAGAGAGAGTGAGCAATCGCAAACACAAGGGATTTGTTTCGAGGTTCGAGCACACTTGCTCTACATCCCCGCCTTCGACACACGAAGGATTTCCACTATAATCGATCCCACCGGATCACTCGGTGCCGCAACACCTACAAGCTCTCGGACTCTCTAGCCCGTACACACGCAAGCCCACCGGCTCGCCGAGGCCGCACCTCAAACAAGGAGTTCGCACCCGAACCCGAAACACCGAGTCCTCACTAGGACCCGAAACAAATGCGAACACACACGTCCGTCTTCTCAAAGAAACAAATGAAGTCTTTGGTGATCACAACACTTTGATCACCTAAAAACTATCTCACTACAACACTCCTATAAGATGAATAGCAATGAATAGCTCAAGTGTTTGTGTGAGAAAAATAAGGAAAGAGATGGTGGAGGAAAACTCAAAGAATCTCTTTAAAACACTCTTGATAAACTCTCCTTTTAATTGGAAGTATTGGCTCTAAATTTGTGGAGAAAAACCTCTGAAAAGGGTAGGAAAAACTGGCTCTAAAACTTCTCCAAAATCTTGTTGAAAACAATGACCAAACCCCAAATTTATAGGCTGTCAAAAACTAGCCGTTGGGGTCTGTCAGACCTATCGGTCGACCGCCCGGTCGACCGCCAACGGTCAAGAATCCGACCGTTGGAGCCTCCAGTCGACCGCCCGGTCGACCCAAAAGAACAGAGAGCACTGCTCTCAGTTCCGGTCGACTGGGTCGGCAGACCGATCATCTGCCAGGTCAAGGCGTGCACGTCCGTGCACGTCGATCGACCGAGCCGGTCGACCGACTTCAGCCCTAGTCGACTTTGCTGAAGCCTGAAACAAAAATCTGATAAGGGATTTAAAACTTGGTCTTTTTGATTGAAATAAAATCCCATAAAATACTTTAAAAATCTACAAAAATAGTTTTACCAATATACTTTGATAAACAAACATGCTTGCATAAATCAAGGCATGTTATAAAAGATTGGACTATTTTTGTAAGTAGGAAAATATTGGCTCAAATGAAAACTTGTATTTTCCAAAATCTTGTTTTTCCAAAACTCCTTTAAATACAAAAACTAGATATTTTGAACTCATTAAAGCATAGTGTGTATGGATATGATCCACTACACAAATAAGATATCTATATTTTTGACATTAAGCTCTAAACTTGATTTTGGTTAAAAGGCAATGTATATAGGAAACACCAAAACCAAAATAGTATTTTTTCAAAATAAAAATTCTTTTCTAAAACTAAAAATCTTTTATGAAAACATATCTATCAAGAGTGTGTGTGTGTGTGTGTAAATGTACTTGAGCAATCCACCAACTACTCTATCCTTTACATTTTATCTAAAAACCAAATCTTCTAAAAACTAAATCTTATACCTAGATACAAGTCTTCATCTTCTTGAAGTCTTCACTTGAAGTCTTCTCATCTTGACTTGGTCCAAATGCAATCCATCGAGCTTGACTCCTCTTGAGTACTTGATGTGATCTTGATGCATAGGCTCGTGAATCAACCGGTGCTAGCTCCAAAATATGACTTTAAATCTTTTGTTGAAGCTCCACACCTACTAAGATCTTGATAACAAATCTGTCACTAATTAAACACAAGATCATTAGTAAACATAACTACATGAGTTGATCATCATCAAAACTAGAGTGATGGACCTTTGGGCCAACAATCTCCCCCTTTTTGATGATGACAAAACTCATGAAGTTATATATGCATGGATTAAAGTAAAGCTCAAAGAAGCTCCCCCTTAACTCATGCATAACACATAAACAAATAAATATGCAATGAGGCACATAAACATGTATGCAAATGAAGGAGATAAACATGCTAATCAAGCAAAATACAAAATCACAAAATCTTTTTCTCCTATTTGCAAAACAAAACATATATGCATAAATATAAATTCTTTTATAAAAACATGCATATATACCAAATGCTTCTCCAAATACCTCTCCCCCTTTTTGTCAATCATCAACAAAGGGGTTAAGGTAAAAACAAAATCATCAAATCTTTCTCCCCCTTTTTGTCATAAACAAAGAAACCAATAAGGGGTGTAAACAAATAAGTCAATAAAAAAAAGTTATATGCGATATACATTCATGAAGAGGAAGACGGTTAAGTAACTTCCCTACACATATACATTACATGAAAGAGGGATGACAAGCCCTAATTCACATAACGTATAATATGTAATGCATAAGAGGAGATGTGAAACTCCCCCTACACACGTGTACCACATAAAGAAGAGATTGTCAAGCTCTTCAATACACAATACACTCAACATGAATCTATATGTAGAAGAAATGTTAAGCTCTCCTTGCATATAGGCAATACAACTCAAAAAAAAATTTTATTTTTATTATTATATATATATATATTTTAAAGATATTAGAGCTTTTGTAAAACAAACAAATTTTAAGATACCAAAATGAAAATAATCATTATTGTAAATCTATTGATACCAATTGAAATTTAACAAATATGAAGTTGAAACATATTGATACCAATAGTAAACAAATGATCAAAAAAAAATTTTATTTCTCATCATAAACTTTGTGCTTTTTAAAAAATGTGAACCAATTGAAAATTAAGCACATGAAAATCATATATATGTATGAAATGAGTATACCAATTGACATTGATACATACATATATAAGAAAACAAAATATGAGTATATACAAAAATTATCAATTTAGATACCAATTGAAAAGATCCAATGATACCAATTGAAAATGACAATGTAAATCAAGTATATAACTCATAACATATACCTCCCAACCAAGTTCAAGATTAAAATGTTTTTCTCATAAAGCATACATAAATATGATCTCCCATCCATCCTCCCATTAAGGTTGGAAGGGGTTTTCGAAAATAATTTTGAAAATAGTTAAGCATTGAAAATCTCTTCCAAATGAAGAATAATTAACTAGTTAAAAGTAATTTTTGAAAAACTAGTTAAAGATCCTTCAAAACATGAAATCAAAACATATGTTTTTCATGAATCATACCAAATACACAAAAATTGACACTCGAATCAATAAAGCTCATAAAAGTGTTCATGAATCCAAGTCATGACAAAACAAATGAAGTATGAGTGTACAAGAATCATGTATATAGTATTTTCATGAAAATAGTCATTAAGGCTCAAAAATGATCAAAACAAATTATTCATTTTATTTCATCAAACAAAACATGAAAATTTATTTTTCATTAAAACAATAAACTTCTAGGTATCTGTATAATTTATCTAAATCTAACAATATGCATACATATCCCAAACATAAAACGAGTCTATTAATAGTATTTGCATGAAGGCAAGAGACTCAAAAAGGATATACATGTATATTAATTAGATTTGAATAAAAATTACATATACATGAAGTAAAACATGAAAATTGGCAAAACAAGTGTAAATGAGGAAATCATCAAAACTAGGCTATACATGTGCATATAGTGGGTACAAATGAGCATGAAGTGCAAACATATATAAGTCAATTTGTTGCTCACTATTTGTACATGTATAAATCCAAGTTTTAATAAAAACTACATTTAAACAAGTATTTACCACATGAAGCACAAAACAAATGAAAAACATAAACACGCTCAAAATATTATGAATGAACAAGTATGAACATAAATAAAATGGGAGTTTAGAGATTGTTACCAACTCCAAAGCTCCAATCATGGTGGTCTTTCCCACCAAAAACTCTCTTGATAGCGGTGCTCCAAATATGTGTCCTTTTAGTTCAATTGCACCCACGATCAAGGCACCAAATCTCTCACGTCTTGAGAGATCCCTCACCTACATCAAAAATACAAGGTGGAGGTTTTGGTACCCATATTTTCTTAGGTCCTTTGGGGTTAGTCATGTAAGGAACCCAAAAATTTTTTATTAGCAAAATTAAAATGATTAATCCTATCATAACAAAATTTTGCTAAATGACCTTTGCGGCCACAATGTGTACATTTGTACACCTTATGATGCTTATGTGTGTGGGTGTGATCATGACGTGCAACATAAGCATATGCATGAGGATGATGTGCATGAATGTGTGGAGTTTATTTCTTTGAAAATATTGACTCCAACCTAGTATGATTAAATGCACAAGAGTTCAAAGTTGAACTCAAACAATCCATTTTACTTTTCAAAATATTAATCTCACTAGTGGTGGCATGTAAAGCATGGTGAGATAAAGAATCATTTTTCTTTTTCTTTTTCGAAACAAATTCTTTTTCTTTTTCAACAAATTTTCTTTTTAAAGAGTTATTTTCTTGTAAAATAATTTCTTTTTGTTTTTCCACCAAAATAATTTCATTTTTCAAACTCATATTTCCTTCACACAAATCATTTAATTTAGACATCAAGGAAATATTTTCATTTTTCAAAACTTCATTTTCTTTTTCTAAGCATGCAATCTTAGATTTAAATGAATCTTGTTCTATATGCATGCAATCAAATTTCTTTTTCAAATTTTTATTGTCTTTCTTAATCATGTCATATTTCTCAAGTAAGAGTTGACAAAAAGTGGTAAGCTCATCATATGACATGTCCTCATCCTCGGATTCGGTAGTTACCTCAAGGGGGTTATCCCCTTGGACCATGTAGCACAAGTTGGAGGTGTTGCTTCCAACGTCCGAATCGCTCCCCGCATAGTATTGATCTTTTTCGCCAAGGGAGATGAGGGTATTCCAAACTACAAAAGCCGAATCAAAGTTAGAAACTCTAGATAAATAAACATCATCTAGGGTAGACTTTAAAGCATTAAGGGCTTTTGCATTAGCCTCAATATTCTTACCATATAGACAATAATCATTATTAGTGATGGCAAGATAAACATGATAACCTAGGGCTTTGAGGTACAAGGACATCTTCACCTTCCATATATGGATGTTAAGAATGTCAAACATAGGTGGTGACATGAAGTCCATAGTGTGTGTACAAAAAAAAAATGTGATTAGCCTAAAAATGAGGATCTTTAACTCTAGGTTGTAAAACCTAAAATCAGAGCACTTGGCTCTGATACCAATTGAAAGTTCACCTAGAGGGGGGGTGAATAGGTGATGGCTAATCTAATGGTCACTTAATGCCAAATGATGCGGAAGTGTAAACTATGATGACCAAACTGAAAACTATTACACTAAACATTATGTATAACACAAGAGTGTAGCCGAATTCCCCGTGAAGGGCTCTGAACTAACTCCTCTAGATTCCCCTTGAATGGGTTGAGGTGCCGCGTTGGCTCTCTTGGTTAAATACAAGTGTTAGCAAACAAACCCAAGCAAGTATATCAATTAAGCACAAAGTATATCATGCATATAAAGATAAAGACAAGATAAGTATGCAAGATATAAACACAAGGAGATAGAGAGAGAGTGAGCAATCGCAAACACAAGGGATTTGTTTCGAGGTTCGAGCACACTTGCTCTACATCCCGCCTTCGACACACGAAGGATTTCCACTATAATCGATCCCACCGGATCACTCGGTGCCGCAACACCTACAAGCTCTCGGACTCTCTAGCCCGTACACACGCAAGCCCACCGGCTCGCCGAGGCCGCACCTCAAACAGGGAGTTCGCACCCGAACCCGAAACACCGAGTTCTCACTAGGACCCGAAATAAATGCGAACACACACGTCCACCTTCTCAAAGAAACAAATGAAGTCTTTGGTGATCACAACACTTTGATCACCTAAAAACTATCTCACTACAACACTCCTATAAGATGAATAGTAATGGATAGCTCAAGTGTTTGTGTGAGAAAAACAAGGAAAGAGATGGTGGAGGAAAACTCAAAGAATCTCTTTAAAATACTCTTGATAAACTCTCCTTTTAATTGGAAGTATTGGCTCTAAATTTGTGGAGAAAAACCTCTGAAAAGGGTAGGAAAAACTGGCTCTACAACTTCTCCAAAATCCTGTTGAAAACAATGACCAAACCCCCAAATTTATAGGTTGTTAAAAACTAGCCGTTGGGGTCTGTCAGACCTGTCGGTCGACCGCCAACGGTCAAGAATCCGACCGTTGGAGCCTCCAGTCGACCGCCCGGTCGACCCAAAAGAACAGAGAGCACTGCTCTCAGTTCCGGTCGACTGGGTCGGCAGACCGACCATCTGCCAGGTCAAGGCGTGCACGTCGGTCGACCGAGCCGGTCGACCGACTTCAGCCCTAGTCGACTTGTTAGATCGACTAGTCGACTTGGCTGAAGCCTGAAACAAAAATCTGATAAGAGATTTAAAACTTGGTCTTTTTGATTGAAATAAAATCCCATAAAATATTTTAAAAATCTACAAAAATAGTTTTACCAATATACTTTGATAAACAAATATGCTTGCACAAAATCAAGGCATGTTATAAAAGATTGGACTATTTTTGTAAGTAGGAAAATATTGGCTCAAATGAAAACTTGTATTTTCCAAAATCTTGTATTTCCAAACTCCTTTAAATACAAAACTAGATATTTTGAACTCATTAAAGCATAGTGTGTATGGATATGATCCACTACACAAATAAGATATCTATGTTTTTGACATTAAGCTCTAAACTTGATTTTGGTTAAAAGGCAATGTATATGTTGGAACCTGACAAGTTCAAGATGTTGAAGCCTCTCAAATTACAAGATTTTGATGATAGACGAACACTACTACTACATGATGATTGCTCTACCTCAGATAAAGATTATTGAAGCTTATGGGTGCATTTGGGAAGTTATTGTGTAACTTAGAAATATTTGTGAAAGCCTTGATAACTTACACAAAAATCCCCTCCTAGTCGACTTACCCTATTGATATAGTCGACTACCCAAATGTAGTCGACTTGACATAAAGCCCTAGTCGACTAGTCCACTTAGAACAAAAAATCCTAACTCTCTGTTTGGACTCTGTAAGCCAATTAGTCGACTTGACTTTCCTACCTAGTCGACTAACAGATACCCTAGTCGACTAACCCTATTTCCAAGTCGACTAATAGTTGATACAAAAATTATCCAACTCTCTGTATCTTTCTGAAACCAAAATTAGTCGACTACCCTTTTTATCCAGTCGACTAATACAGTTATAAGTCGACTACAAGTTAGTTATAGTCGACTAATTTCAGTTATCCAGAAACTTTTGTTTCCAACAGACACTTCCCTAGTCGACTAACAATCTTACCTAGTCGACTAATAAGTGAACTTTTGCCTAGCCTAGTCGACTAATCCAGTATCCTAGTCGACTATAGGCAGTTTCTGACTGTTGGACAGTTTCTCTTATCTGATTCATTTGGCAACGTTTTCCAACGTTTAAAATGTCTGAATTGGTGCCATAACTTCCCTAACTGACCCTAGTCTACATCTATAAATAGAGAAGTTATTCCTAAGGCCAATTACCAATTCATTCCATCAGATTTCCAAAGCCAAATTTCCAGAAACCTGAAAACTGAAATTTGCAACTTCTTTCTTCACCAAAAGCCATTTCCCTTAGTGAAGAATTCTGAAGTTAAACCTTCCTATACTGAACCTTGTCCACTACACATTCTGAATCAAGGCTATAGGAAGTTATTGTATTCATTTCAAAGAAAGTTGTACAAGGAGTCTTCTTGGGTGTAGAAGATTGTACAAGGCGTGTTCTCTTGGTGGAAGAGAAGTTGTGCACGTTGGCAAAGGGTGTTTGTCAAGTGGTGCACAAGGCACTTGTTGTAGGGTGTACACAAGGAAAGAAAGGAAAATCTCAAGCGGTTGGCTTGGGGACTGGATGTAGGTCACAAGGACCGAATCAGGATAACTCTCCACTGTTTGCGTTTGTATTTTCTGTGGTTATCTCTTTTGATTGCTTTAATTTCTGCAAGTAAATTGTTTAATTTTTAATTAACACTATTCACCCCCCCTCTAGTGTTGTTTTGCTTGGTATATAGATCCTACATTTGGTATCAGAGCAGGTTTCAAGGCAAACAACCATACAAGGATGGCAACGGATTTCCAATCATCCCAATTCAAAAAAGGGCATTCTACACAACGTCCACCGCTCTTTGACGGAACCAACTACAATTACTGGAAGTGTAGAATGAAGATCTACTTGCAGTCACTCAACTACGATCTTTGGAACATCGTAGAAGTCGAGTACACCAAGCCTACAACCAACTATGACGCTTGGAGTGAAGAACAAAAGAAGAATGCAAATCTGGATGCCAAGGCGATGAACGCTCTCTTTTGTGCCTTAACCAAAGAAGAGTTCAACCGTGTGTCTACATCAACCTCTGCACATCAAATATGGCATACACTTGAGGTAACACACGAAGGTACGAACAAGGTTAAGGAATCTAAAATTTCAGTTCTTGTCCACAGATTTGAATTGTTCAAGATGAAGGAGAACGAAACCATATCCGAAATGGTTACAAGGTTCACCGACATCACCAACACTCTTGCATCCCTTGGAAAGGACTACACTCAAGTTGAACGAGTCCGTAAGATCCTTCGAGCACTCACACCGGAATGGGAGAAGAAGACAACCGCCATTGAAGAGGCGAACGATCTCTCCACCATGACATTAGAAAACCTAGTCGGTAATCTAATGGCATATGAAGTGCAAATAGAAGAAAGAAGGAAGGACGAACAACAACATCAATCCAAGAAGAAAGTTCTTGCCTTCCATGCAACTTCAGATACGGACGACTCGGATGAAGATGAAGAAGAAATGGCCATGATTTCTAGAAAGTTCAAAAGGTTCTTAAAACAAAGTAAGTATAATAAGAATAAAGATACTAACGATATTCCTACTTGTTTTAAGTGTAACAAACCAGGCCATATGAAGAAGGATTGTCCATTGATGAAATCAAAAGGACACTTCAAGACTTTCGACAAGTTCAACAAGAAGAAGAAGGCCTTTCAAGCAACATGGGATGATAGCGACTCATCTTCCTCGGACGAAGAAGAAGCAACGGAAACCGCCAATATTTGCTTCATGGCCCAAGAAGATGAGGTACAAGATTATGATGCTTTATTAGAAGCCTTTAATGAACTTTATAGTAATTTCAAAACTGAAAAGATTAGAAATAAAGTTTTAATAAAGGAAAATGAAAAACTTATTAATGATAATTCAATTCTTGTTTCTCAAACATCATCTTTTAGTTCTCAAAAAGAAGAATTTGAAAAAGTTATTGTATCTTTAAAAAGAGACAATGAAGTTTTCTTAAAAGAGAATGCTTTACTTAAAAAGGAAACTTTTTCTTTAAGTTCTAGAATTAATATTTTAGATAAAGATATGATAAGTTTCAAAGTTAAGTATGAAGATCTTTTGAAAAATGTAAATAAATTTAATAAAGGAAAAGAGAATTTAAATATGTTATTATCTTCTCAAAAAATGTCTAACAACCATTTGGTCTTGGTTTTTCAAAAGATAACATGTATAAGCCTACTCATGTTGGTATTGGTTTTTCAAAGACTAATTTTGTAAAATCTACACATGTTCATAATCCATACAATTCTTTTGTAAAAAGAAATGATATTTCAAAAAGAAGTAGATGCAAATATATATGGGTTCCTAAGAATCTAAATAATGTTGATAAGAATGTTTATATTGCATCTTTTATACATGATGTGTGTAATTCTAAGAATTATGTTTATACTAACAAATGGAAACCAAATTCCAATTGGATTTGGGTTCCTAAAGGCTAACCTTTTTCGGACCCTATCATGATGGGTACCATATATATTGTTTTATCTTATAGGTACCTAACAAAGAAAAGTGGATACTTGATAGTGGGTGTTCCAAACACATGACCGGACATATACAACTATTGTCTTCCATACAAATCAAAAAAGGAGGTACAGTGATCTTTGGAGACAATAACAAAGGAAAAGTTATTGGAACCGGCATTGTTGGTAATCTTTCAAAACCTCTTATTGAAAATGTTCTTTTGGTAAGTGGTTTAAAACACAATCTATTAAGTATTAGTCAATTATGTGATAAGGGTTATAAAATTGTGTTTGAAAAAGATACTTGTCTTATTGATGATGATAATATGAAAGATATTTTATTTAAAGGTTTTCGAAACAATAACATATATGAATTGTCAATAACATGCATGTCTTCAAATGAAAATTTATGTCTAATTGCTTCAAATAATGATTATTTTTTATGGCATAAAAGATTTGGTCATTTGAATATGAAAACTATTTCTAAAATTTCAAAATTTGATTTAGTTAAAGGTCTTCCAAAAATTGCTTTCAAAAAGGATTATTTTTGTGATTCTTGTCAATTAGGAAAACAAGTTAAATCTTCTTTTAAATCAAAAGATTTGATTTCTACAAAAAGACCTTTAGAATTATTGCATTTGGATTTATTTGGTCCTGCTCGTGTTTCTTCATTAAACAAGAGTAGATATGTTTTTGTCATTGTAGATGATTACTCACGTTTTACATGGGTGATTTTTCTGAAAAATAAAAATGACACTTTTGATGAATTTGTAAGTTTTTGTAAAAGAATTCAAAATCAAAAGTCTCTAAACATAGTCACTATTCGTAGTGATCATGGAGGAGAATTTGAGAATGAATCTTTTTCAAATTTCTGTAATAAGTATGGTATTACACATAATTTTGCATTTCCTAGAGCATCTCCTCAAAATGGTGTTGTAGAGAGAAAGAATAGGACTTTGCAAGAATGTGCTAGAACTATGCTTATGGATAGTAACTTACCAAAATACTTTTGGGCTGAAGCCACTGCTACTGCTTGTTATGTTTTAAATCGAGTGCTTATTCGACCATTTTTAAATAAAACATCTTATGAGTTGTTTCATAATCGGATTCCAAAAGTTTCTTATTTTAAGATTTTTGGTTGTAAATGTTTTATCTTAAATACAAAAGATGCTTTAGATAAATTTGATGCTAGATCCAATGAAGGTATTTTTGTTGGCTATTCTACTCATAGTAAAGCATATAGAATTTTTAATAAAAAATCATTTACTATTGAAGAATCTTTACATGTTAAATTTGATGAATCCTTGACTAAACTTGTTTCTAATGATTCTCCACATGATGATGATCATATTATAGTTTCTCCTAATGAAAATATTGTTATATCTTCTGTTGATACTAACTTGTCTAAGGATGAAGAGATTCCTACCGAGTTACCGAAAGCCTATGTTGAAGTAAGGAATCATCCACAAGATTTGGTAATTGGAGATATAAATCAAGGCGTTCAAACGAGATCCAAGTTGAACTACATGACACAAATTGCCTTCATTTCATTCATTGAACCGAAGAATATCAACGAAGCATGTGAGGACGATTTTTGGACAATTGCCATGCAGGAAGAGTTGAACCAATTTGTAAGAAACGATGTTTGGGATCTTGTGCAACGTCCTACTGATCATCCCGTCATCGGTACAAGATGGGTCTTCAAGAACAAACTCAATGAATCCGGTGAAGTCATTAAGAACAAGGCAAGGTTAGTAGCACAAGGGTACAATCAAGAAGAAGGTATTGATTTCGATGAAACTTATGCACCAGTCGCAAGACTTGAATCAATTCGTATATTACTTGCTTTCTCATGTTTTATGAATTTCAAATTATATCAAATGGATGTTAAAAGTGCCTTTTTAAATGGAATAATTAAAGAAACTGTTTATGTTGAACAACCACCAGGTTTTGAACATGAAAAATTTCCAAACCATGTTTTCAAACTTAAAAAAGCTTTATATGGTTTAAAGCAAGCACCTCGTGCTTGGTATGATAGATTAAAGAGTTTTCTTTTAAATTCTGATTTTAAAATGGGAAGTGCAGATACAACTCTTTTTATCAAACATGTTAATAAAGATATCTTAATTATTCAGATTTATGTTGATGATATATTATTTGGTTCTACTAACGATAATCTTTGTCAAGAATTTTCTAAGACTATGCAGAATGAATTTGAGATGAGCCACATGGGCGAACTCACTTACTTCCTCGGTCTACAAATCAAACAAATGAAGGATGGAATCTTCATCTCCCAATGCAAATACGCTAAGGAACTTCTAAAGCGATTTGGCATGGAAAATTCTGGTCATAAGAATACTCCCATGAGTACAACTACCTTTTTGGACAAAGATGAAAGTGGTAAGAATGTCGATCAGAAACTCTATAGAGGTATGATTGGCTCTCTACTTTATATTACTTCTAGTAGACCTGATATTATGTTTAGCGTATGCTTATGTGCTAGATATCAGTCAAATCCTTAGGAATCACATATTAAAGCCGTGAAAAGGATCTTTAGATATTTAAATAACACAATCAATTACGGTTTATTTTATCCAAAGTCATGCACATTTGATTTATTATCTTATAGTGATGCTGATTTTGCTGGTTGTAAATCTGACCGGAAGAGTACTAGTGGTACTTGTCATTTTTTGGGACATTCACTAGTATCTTGGTTCAGTAAAAAGCAAAATTCCGTATCCTTATCAACAACTGAGGCAGAATATATTGCTGCTAGTGTTGCATGTGCACAAATTATATGGATGAAACAAACCTTACTTGATTATGGCATGACTCTCACAAATTCACCTATTATGTGTGATAATACAAGTGCTATTAATCTATCTAAAAATCCAGTTCATCATTCACGTACCAAACATATTGATATTAGACATCATTTTTTACGTGATCATGCTTTAAAAGGTGACATTTCTTTAAATTTCACATCAACTGATAATCAAGTTGCTGATATATTAACTAAACCACTGAAAGAAGATACCTTTATAAAGTTTAGAAGAGATTTGGGTATTTGTAATTTTTTAGATCTTTAAAACAAATTTTTTCAAATTTTTTCAAAGGCAGTTTTTACAACAATTAGTCGACTTACAACTATTATTAGTCGACTTATAAAAAGCTTTAGTCGACTTGAAAATTTCCCTAGTCGACTCCTGTGAGAAACAGAAACTTCAATTTCTGATTTGTCAAGAGTTAGTCGACTATAGAAAATTTACAGTCGACTAGTCCTATTATTAGTCGACTAGTCTTGTCCTGTAAGTCGACTAATACTGTGAAATTTCTGTTTTCTGTTTTCGGATTTCTGCTTCAAACCCGACCCATTTACTTTAAGTCACGGATCCGTTTACACCTAGTTTTAATCCTATCCATTCATCTCTATCCAGGATACATCTTCACCCTTCATTCCTTTCATTACCTCACTCAAACCCTAGAAATTTCCTCATTCTCTTCTTCCAGCCGAACTCTCAGTCGACCAGAAGAAGCTAGGGCACCCAGGTTCTGCAGCAACTTCCAGAGAAATTTCTTCAAAATCTCTCCACAGTTCTTCATCTCTGGGTATAATCTCTCTAATTTCAGTCTATTACTTTCATATCTACTGTCTACTTGTTCCAATTTAGTTTTCATCATGTCCAAATCTAAGAAAACTAAATTTACTCCTGGTTCATCATCCTCCACTGTTGATTTTAGGAATTTTCTGAAAAATCCACAACTAGAGGCTGATTATCTTAGACTGTCTAATTTAGATATCATTCCAGGGAGGTTTATCAAATATGATGACTTTTATCAATATGATATCATGTCATTTCTTAGAACTTGTGGCTTATATAACATGTTCTCTTCTGAACTTAAGGAAGCTTATTATCCTTTTCTCATATATCTGTTCTACACAAATTTAGCATATGAAGATAATGAGAATGCTACCTCTCTTACTTCCTATGTTAAAGGTGTCCACATTAAGCTTTCCATAAAGAATATTGGTCGTATCCTGTCCATTCCATATAGTGGCCTCTCACTTGATGATATTGTGATGGATGATGAGGATGTCTTAGGTCAAATCTTTCTACCCGGTCAACATTTGCCTATGTCTAACAATAAGCTTAAGCCTATTCCCCGTCTTATTGGTAGAATTCTTTCATATAACATCTGCCCCAAGACTGGTAGTTATAATTACTACTCCAGGGAATTATCGTCGTGTGTCTATGCTATTATGGCTGGACTTGACGTTAATTGGGCTAAGATCATTTTTGACACAATGGTCAAGTTCCATTCCTCTTTCCTTCCCTTTGGCGCATTTCTAACTCCAATCTTTCGGAAGTACCATGTTGATCTCGCTTCTGAAAATACTGTTGTTAAGATCTTTGAGTTCTTTGATCGTGCCGCTATCAACCGAATGAAATTACCTGAGTTTGCTTCTCATGAACCACAACAACCATCTTCACCTCCACCTAGTCCACATGGTCCTTCTACCTCTTCACAACCTTTCACTGACCCACCTCCAACTCACCCACATCTATATGCCGATGCTTTCTATAACTCCATGTCTGCCCAGATTGCATCACTTCAATCTCAACAACAAGCTTTGTTGGATTCTCAGTCTCAAATTATTGAGAATCAATCCTTGATGATGACTAGGCTGCATTCAATTGAATCTACTCAAACAGCCATTATCAGTCTTCTCAAGATCCATATCCCGCCACCTCCTCCCGGATCCGAGGATTGAAGATATTGGCGTTGGAGTTTCTTTATGTTTTTGCTTTTGCACCACTTATGTATTTTCTGTTTTTGTTAAAAACTATGTTCGTTTATGTTTCAAGACTATGTCTCTTCTCTTTTTGTTAATGATAAAGGGGGAGAAAAGTATTAAGTGTTATATGTATCTGTGTAACTTTGTGTTATGTTAAAACTCTGTTATGTGTTATGTGAGAATTTTATGATATGTGTTGGATATGTTGTGATATGTGTATCTGTGTTTATGTATCTATGTGTTTCTGTGTATCTATGTGTTTATGTTACATATTCTGAAAGTTCTGCATGTTGTGCAACTTTGTGACAAAATCAAGGATTTTTGACATCTATATGTTATGGATACTAACATATGACCATGCAGGTGCAACCTAACATTTTCTGCAGGGACAAAATATTTTTTATAACTTAGTTACTGCAGGGGAGTTTTGTTGCAGGGGGAGCCATCATAGACATATGTTGTCATCATCAAAAAGGGGGAGAATATTGGAACCTGACAAGTTCAAGATGTTGAAGCCTCTCAAATTACAAGATTTTGATGATAGACGAACACTACTACTACATGATGATTGCTCTACCTCAGATAAAGATTATTGAAGCTTATGGGTGCATTTGGGAAGTTATTGTGTAACTTAGAAATATTTGTGAAAGCCTTGATAACTTACACAAAAATCCCCTCCTAGTCGACTTACCCTATTGATATAGTCGACTACCCAAATGTAGTCGACTTGACATAAAGCCCTAGTCGACTAGTCCACTTAGAACAAAAAATCCTAACTCTCTGTTTGGACTCTGTAAGCCAATTAGTCGACTTGACTTTCCTACCTAGTCGACTAACAGATACCCTAGTCGACTAACCCTATTTCCAAGTCGACTAATAGTTGATACAAAAATTATCCAACTCTCTGTATCTTTCTGAAACCAAAATTAGTCGACTACCCTTTTTATCCAGTCGACTAATACAGTTATAAGTCGACTACAAGTTAGTTATAGTCGACTAATTTCAGTTATCCAGAAACTTTTGTTTCCAACAGACACTTCCCTAGTCGACTAACAATCTTACCTAGTCGACTAATAAGTGAACTTTTGCCTAGCCTAGTCGACTAATCCAGTATCCTAGTCGACTATAGGCAGTTTCTGACTGTTGGACAGTTTCTCTTATCTGATTCATTTGGCAACGTTTTCCAACGTTTAAAATGTCTGAATTGGTGCCATAACTTCCCTAACTGACCCTAGTCTACATCTATAAATAGAGAAGTTATTCCTAAGGCCAATTACCAATTCATTCCATCAGATTTCCAAAGCCAAATTTCCAGAAACCTGAAAACTGAAATTTGCAACTTCTTTCTTCACCAAAAGCCATTTCCCTTAGTGAAGAATTCTGAAGTTAAACCTTCCTATACTGAACCTTGTCCACTACACATTCTGAATCAAGGCTATAGGAAGTTATTGTATTCATTTCAAAGAAAGTTGTACAAGGAGTCTTCTTGGGTGTAGAAGATTGTACAAGGCGTGTTCTCTTGGTGGAAGAGAAGTTGTGCACGTTGGCAAAGGGTGTTTGTCAAGTGGTGCACAAGGCACTTGTTGTAGGGTGTACACAAGGAAAGAAAGGAAAATCTCAAGCGGTTGGCTTGGGGACTGGATGTAGGTCACAAGGACCGAACCAGGATAACTCTCAACTGTTTGCGTTTGTATTTTCTGTGGTTATCTCTTTTGATTGCTTTAATTTCTGCAAGTAAATTGTTTAATTTTTAATTAACACTATTCACCCCCCCTCTAGTGTTGTTTTGCTTGGTATATAGATCCTACAGTATATAGGAAACACCAAAACCAAAATAGTATTTTTCCAAAGTAAAAATTCTTTTCTAAAACTTAAAATCTTTTATGAAAACATATCTATCAAGAGTGTGTGTGTGTGTGTAAATGTACTTGAGCAATCCACCAACTACTCTATCCTTTATATTTTATCTAAAAGCCAAATCTTCTAAAAACTAAATCTTATACCTAGACACAAGTCTTCATCTTCTTGAAGTCTTCACTTGAAGTCTTCTCATCATCTTAACTTGGTCCAAATGCAATCCAACGAGCTCGACTCCTCTTGAGTACTTGATGTGATCTTGATGCATAGGCTCGTGAATCAACCAGTGCTAGCTCCAAAATATGACTTTAAATCCTTTGTTGAAGCTCCACACCTACTAAGATCTTGATAACAAATCTGTCACTAATTAAACACAAGATCATTAGTAAACATAACTACATGAGTTGATCATCATCGAAACTAGAGTGATGGGCCTTTGGGCCAACACGGTCGACCGAACTTCTGATACTGCGGGCGGTCGACCGTTCAACCTGTTTCCTGCTGCTGCTGCTGTTTGTTGCTGATGTTTCCTTCGCCTTTTTGTCGTCGACTTCCCCGGTGATCACTCGACGACTACTCGACGATCCATGTCAACTTCCTCAGCAATACTTCTCTCTTTCCAACAATTCTCCATCTCAGCGAAGATTTTTCCCAAAATCTGAGCCGATCTCCAACGTACCCCAGTCTATCACCTGGCGATATCGACACACGATCTCGGTGAAATCGACACATGATCTCGGCTTGCGCGCACCAGACGAAATCGACACACGATCTCGGCGAAATTGACACACAATCTCGGCTTGGAATCTTTAGCTCAGCTGTCCCTGGAAAACATCGCACATGCATTCCCTGCACTTCACCTTAGGAGAACTTTCATACATGCCGATCACCAAACCGTGGCTTCTACTCCGCAACTTCACGACCTCATGAAGACTTCCTCACGAGCCAACACTGACTCTCCAACTGACTAGCTCTATCTAGTCTTCCTGTCTTCCATTGACGGTCCACCAAGTCTGTGTAAAGCACACCAAACATCATCGGCTTCAACTGGATGCACACCCCTCCTTATGCAAGTTCAACATCTCTCACCGAAAGATTAACTTGTTCATCGAGATCACAACACCTCACCACCACGTGAAATCTAACTGGCCACAACTCTTCACCTCTACGTGAAACCCCTCCACCTCTACGTGAAGTTCCATCAGCCACAACTCTTCACCTCTACATGAAGATCCAAACAGCTTCTCGAGAGCCCAAATAGCTTCATAAGAGTTGCATCACCAAATGGCTGCGCCTTTACGGCTGCCTACGTACCTTTGCCCAAAAGGATCAAGCCAACCGTAGTTCATTAAAAATGAGCTTCATCAAGCTCGAACACTGGTACCTGTATTTGCAGCAGCGGACCTGTCAGACTGAGTCATATAAACTTCCTCACGACCATCATGGAGAACAACAGCCTTCAACTTCAGCTTGTCGCGATCACAAGCTCGAGATTCATGCTTGTTTACCCACAAGCGTGGTTTTACCTTGGTTCCAATAGCTGCAAACAACTCGACATCCTGAACAATGTCTTCAACCTGTTCAGCATCACCCTTAGCTTCACGATCTCCACCCGGTGTCACATCCGGTGAAGTCTCCTCCAATGCCGAACCAACTGGAGATGATGGAGTAGCATCAACCTCCACCCGCTGCGATCCAATCTTGGTCTTCGTCCTCTCCACCTGCTGAGAGACGGTTGACTTCAATGCTGAAGTCTCTCCAAAAGTGACATTCCTGCTCATCACGATCTTCTTATCTTCAGGGTCCCACAACCTGTAGTTGTTTCTCTTGACGCCCAAATAGACAAACCTCTTTGCTCGCGGATTCACTTTGCCATTCTTGGCACTGAAGTAGGCCGGACTTCCAAACTCCCGCAGCACACCATGATCTTGAGCAGCTTTCCAGACCAAATTTCCAATGGAGCTTTACCTCCTATCGCAGTCGATCTGTTCATGAGATGGCTAGCATACTCAGTCGCCTCAGCCCAAAACGACCTGTCTAATCCTGCATTAGACAACAACCGCCGAACCTCCTCCAGCAAGGAACGGACTACATCTTTAGCCAACCCATCTGTACTTGTTGTGAAGTGAGTAGCAATACCTGTGTTCCGGCTAAATCGTAGGAATTGGTTCATGTCCTTTCCAACATTACCAATCTTTAGCTCCTTAATCTTCCTACCTATCTGCCTCTCCATTCTTCCTCTCCACTTCACCAACACATCTAGGGCTTCACCCCTTTGTCTCATGGGATATATCCAAACCTATCTAGATGAACCATCAACAAAAGAGACAAAGTACCTGTGACCTCCAAGCGATGCCGTCTTAGCAGGTCCCCATACGCTCATGTGAACACAATCAAGAAGACCTTCATTGCAGTGAGTACTGGTGCTGAATCTCACCTTCTTCTTGTCCAGAACGCTGTGTCCACCTTCCAACTTGCAGGTAGCAGCACCTTCCAACAATTCCATCTTTGCAGGAGCTTGCAAAGACTTTTCTTCTTCCTGTCCGACCTTTCCCTGCCAGACCTCCGGGCCACCATCACCTGAGGAACTCGAAGTCTCCACCTGATCCGTAATCGTACTACCCTTCAAGTAGTAGAGATTGCCTCGGTGGACGCCCTTCATCATCACCATGGAGCCCTTGATCATCCTGAGATCGCCATCTCGAACAGATATCACCATGCCCGATGCTTCCAAAGTTCCCACGGAGATTAGATTTCTCTTCAACTGAGGTACATACCTCACACCCTTCAGCTCCCTTCCTATCCCATCAAACATCCTGATTCGGATTGTACCTACACCCTCCATGCTACATGAGTGATCATTGCCCATAACGACCGAACACCCTCCAGCTTCTCAAAGCTAGAAAACTAACCCCGATTAGGGCATGCATGGTATGTTGTACCTGTATCCAAAATTCACTCATCTTTCCATGAGTTACCAATGATGGGAGAAATGACTGAAAACGAGAAACCTGACGAGTCTGAATCTGATCCATCTGCCTGTGAACTGCTCCTCTGAGTATTCGTCACTTTTGCTAGATTTGCTTCAGCTTTCGACTCCATCTTCTTTCCCTTGAACTTTGGACAGTCCACTTTCCAGTGCCCTATCTCTCTACAGAAGGCACACTGATTCCTTTTGAGATCCCTAAAACCCGGCCTGGACTTTGATCTTCCTCTTTCTTCCTTGCCCTTCCTCGATGACCCCTGCCTCTTACTTCTAGTGCCTCCACCGATGAGCTTAACTGAGAAGGATGTCTCTCCTTCTTCCTCGTCTCATAACTTGTCAGTGCAGACGACACCTCATGGTAGTTCAACGTCTGCCTACCATTGATAAAGGTCAGTGTGAATGTCTCATACTTCTCCTCCGGGAGTGAGTTCAGGAAGATGATCGCCTTGTCCTCCTCTTCTACAATGACATCCACGTTCACCAAGTCTATAAGAAGCTTCGTGTATCGGTTGATGTGCTCATTCACTGTGCTCCCCTTCTTCATCTAAAATCTGTACAGCTTACTCTTAAGCTGCAACCTTGACTCAACACTATTCGTCAGGTATTTCTTCTCAAGGATTTCCCACAGATGCTTCGTCGACGTCTCATGTTGTGCAAGATATTTTATGTCTTGCGATAAACATGAACGAATCAACCCACACGCTGACCTGTTCATCTTTGCCCACTGTTCATCAGTGGTCGTGCTCCTCTTCTTCTCCAGAAGGAGAGTATTCTCGAGGTTCGATGCATTCAGGGCATCCATAACCTCACATCTCCACATCCCGAAATTATTTGTGCCATTAAACTTCACCACGTCAATCCTCGGATGAGGATTTATGGTCTTAACCGAAGCAATTTCTTCTGCCATCTAGATTTCTTGATCCTCTATCTATGCGGAAAAACAATCAACTGGAAATAGATCACTACTTTGATAAAATTGGATTTTTTTCCTTTTCCTTGAAACCCTAGATTGAGTTTCTCACCAGATCTACTCCACCACAGATTCCACGAGCCCTCCTTGCGTCCTCTTGAGATCGACACACGATCCCACGAACACGAATACCTCTGATCTGAGATCGACACACGATCTCTACTGAATCAGATCCCGAGCCCTCCGAATCTCCAGACAAATCCCAAGCGAAACCTGGGAAGCTCTTATATCACTTGTTGCGACTACGACAACAGCCAAACAGAGGAATCCCTGAATCTCCCAAGCACGAAGAACAATCTCCCAAAACAGCACAAATATCACAAACAGAGAAAGCACACGCAAACAAACAATCTAATGAGGTTCGGCCTCAATGCCTACGTCCTCGGGGCAATCAAAAGAGAGGTTTATTACTTTGAAAGAAGATTACAATGCTAGCAGCTTCTCTAATCTCAAGAGAGCTCCAGAATTTTCAGCATTCACAAAACCCTAGGCAAAACCCGTATTTATACCAACAGGTTTCCAAAAACAGAAACGCAGCCCGCACCCGCTTGTCGGTCGACCGGGTGCCCAACAGAGAGTTGGGTACTTTCAGTCGGTCGACCGGGCGGTCTACCGAGCTCCAACTTGTGCACGTTGTGCACATCGGTCGACCGGGCCGGTCGACCGAACTTCTGATACTGCGGGCGGTCGACCGGGCCGGTCGACCGTTCAACCTGTTTCCTGCTGCTGCTGCTGTTTCCTTCGCCTTTTTGTCGTCGACTTCCCCGGCGATCACTCGACGACTACTCGACGATCCATGTCAACTTCCTCAGCAATACTTCTCTCTTTCCAACACATGTGCAGCAAGTATGCAGGCTTCAATTTGAACCTCAAGCTTCTTACCACATGGGTATGCTTTTCCTCCATATCTATCGGCTCGTTCATCCACTTTACCTAGACCGTTTCTTGTTATTCACTTCAAAAATGGCAGTTGTTTGCACATAGGGAGTATGCTATGAGACAAATGGGTAATGTTTCATCGTTGGCATAAATTTATCAATTTTCTGAGGACCTCATTTATACAAAGGAATAAGAATCTCCATTAAGCTTTTTCTTCATCTTGTTCCAAGAATAGGTGTTAGATATAAGCTTCATATTCCTTTTTTAATACTGTCAATAAACTGACAATGGGGAGGAGAACTACCTATAAACATATGAAATATATATAATTATTACGCTTTTCAGAGGAATTCAATGAACACGTCAATCAGCAGGATCAGCGTTTCCAAACGTCGAGTGAATCATCAAGTATGACATGAACCAAATACATAAGAGAAACAAACGATTTAACGAGGTTTGACAACTTGTACATCCTTAGGGCAGAAGAGAGAAGATTCTTATTCAAACAATTGAGTTACAAAGGGTTACAAATTGATCTACATATCTAAATTGAGAATGTACGCAAGTCGTCGTAGAATTCTTTCAAACAAACTAACCCTACAACTCTCAGTACAATTTAATTCAACAATCAATACCAAGACCATTCCAATGAGGGTGCAAAAACCCTCCTTATATAGAAAGAAGAGAGAGTCAATTGAAGGAAACCAGTTCGGATACAAAATCTGCATCAAAATAGATTTTAGAAATTAACTCGGGTTACCAAAATCGCTGCACGGTCAACCGTCCAGTCGACCGACTCCTTGTGCGGTCGACCGCTCGGTCGACACAACTCTCTGTTGCAACTTCAGTGCGAGTCAGTCGACCATGCGGTGGATCGCTCTCCACATGCGGTTAACCGCCCAATGTGTTTCCCCCCTGTGCACGTCTCTGTATGTTCTACTGTGAGTTACGGTCGACCGCCCTGCATATTTCTGCTCTTCTCTGCTTTGTTTTCAATTGAGTTAAAAAAAACCTCCATCTTTTATTTTCTTCTCCACAATAATATTATCAGTGCACTTACCTAAATACATGGAGATGATCTTGATTGTCGGATGCTTGAAGAACTTGATTAATCCTTACAGGAGTTTATCTCCTTAATTTAGAAGAATTCTAAACCCATTAAACTTTAGAAACAAATCTTCATTGAAGCTCCACCGGAAAAGAAAACTTGCATTGCCTCCGAATTTGGAAACTGCTCGCTTCAGAATAGCAGACTAGTTGACCAGTACGTCAGACTAGTCGACTTATAAGTCCTATAAGTTGACTAACTATAAATTTCTCCTTCTCTGAATCTATCCAATCGACTATATAATCGACTGATTTGAGCATTAGTTGACCATACAGTCGATTAATCTGCTTCTACTTGTTTTGCTTCTTCTACTTCAAGTCATCATCTTTTTCAATTCAATTGGATTTTCTTGGACCGTCATCTCTTCTTGAAAACAAGGCATAATCTTAAGAATCTCTACCTTGACTTGTTTTCAAGCTTCTAGAAAAACACTTTGGAAACTTTGAATTATTACCTTGATTCTTCCTTAATTGTAATTGTACTATGAAGCATTTAACTCTTACCCCCTCTCTCGGGGCCTTTGTGAAATACACCTAGAGGGGGGGTGAATAGGTGTAATTGCTAATCTAATGATCTTTTTAAACTTATGAAATGAGTGATGCAACAATCTCTCAAAAACACGACTAAGAGCCGAATACCCCTTGCGAGGTTCTGAACTCCTTCCTCCCAATTCCCCTTAAATGGGTTAGAGGTGCGCAATGCAACCGTGTTGTATTGAGGTGTGATTGATCAATGCCAAGTGTGATGATGAAAATGAAAAACTCACAATGTAACACAACAAGTATAGCAACACAAGATTCCACAAGTAAAATATCAAGTAAAGTAAACAAATAAGGATTGCACAAATAAAAGTTAGTTCTCAAGCAATATATTGGAAGTGATATAAAGCAAGAAAGTAAGCAAGAAGAACGCCAAGGCAATCGCAAACAAGATGATTTGTTTCGAGGTTCGAGCCCGTTGCTCTAGTCCCCGCCTTCACCTCCGTGAAGGGTTTCCACTATCCCCTTAGGATCCCGTACAAGTTAGGCCTCCAAAGACCTCAAGCCCGTAGCTTCACCTTACAAAGAAACTCCACCGAGGAGCTTGTCTCCACAAGAACAAGAATTACAAATAGTGATCTTTAACTAGACCACAACACTCTTTTACAAACACTCTCACTCTTTTACAACTTCACCTATAGAAAGAATATGAAATTTTTGGCTCTATGAAGTGTGGTGAGAAAAGCTTCAGTTGTAGAGTGATATTAGAGATCAAACAACAACTGAAAAACCAATTTTGAAAGAATGGAAATGAAGGCTTTAAACTATTTTTCTCTTTCTCTTGAAAACTATGAAAACTTGTATTTTTTTTTTTGGTAAATAACTAAGGCCTATTCCCCACTATTTATAGGGAGAGAATAGGTTAAAACTCTGATTTTTCCAGCTAATTTGATCAGAAAAAGAGTCCCAACAACTCCTAAAAACTCTGTTAAAGAGAAAACTAAAAACAGATTTTCAGAAATTCCAAAAGAAGAAAGAGCCGTTATGGCTGTTGCAGGCCTACCGGTCGACTGCCGGTCGACCGGGTCCCTGCTGGCAAAGAGCCGTTGGAGCTTCGGTCGACTGCCGGTCGACCGATCCAACAAAGGAAACACAGTTTCCTTCTATCGGTCGACCGACCCGGTCGACCGAAAAGATACAGAGAGCAACAATCTCTTTTCCGGTCGACCGATATGTAGGTCGGTCGACCGACAGACATGCACAGCCTGTGCATGTCTGGACACAGCAGCCGTCGACTGCCGGTCGACCGGTCTGCCTGAAATAGTTATTTTTTTGGGCAGATTTTTGAGTTAGAAAAATTTGTAAAAAATCTTTAAAAAATTCTGGAATAAAGTGTTATGCTGAACTTTGTTTATATACATGTTTTAAACATGTTTTTTAAGATAAAAAGCTTTGAGTACATGTATGTATAAACCAAGGCATAAACTTAGAAATAAACATTTTCAAAAACATAGAAACATTCAAAACAAGTGTGTGTGCAAATCCTAGAGCCAAATTTCACATATTCTATCTTTAACAAAACTACACTTACAAACTTCTAGGTCTTCAAGACTTCATCATGGGCAATCTTCACTTGATCTTCAATATTGTACTTTGAGCCCAATTTGACTTGTCTTGAGTCCAATGTACCTTCCTTTAGGGAAAAATTCATCTCTTTAATATATAAACCTGAAACACACTTAAACAACAATTTATATTAGTACAAATAACTAATATGTTTTGTAATCATCAAAATACACTAAACATGGGTTGATTGTAACCTTGGGCCAACAATCTCCCCCTTTTTGATGATGACAAAACATATGAGTTTTTAAACAAATAAAAGAGGAAAGAGCTTGGAAAGCTCCCCTTAAACAATGCTATGTATTTAACATGAATATGAACAACTATGTAAGCATACATAAAGCATTGAAAAATATCATCACAAAAAATTAACTATCATAAGAAATAACAAAACAATATATTTTAAAAACAAACAACATATATACTTTCTCCATATATTTTCTCCCAAACTTATATATATTTATATTTAATATATTTTTAAAAACAAACAACATATATACTCTTTCTCCATATATTTTCTCCCAAACTTATATATATTATATTTCTCCCCCTTTTTGTCATACATCAAAAAGGGTTAAAAAAAAATTTAAGACAAAACAAAACAAACATATTAGAAACCAAAACAAAACAAACTAAGATATTTTAAGTATCAATCTTACATACATTCAATTCTCCACAAATAAATGAAAATCTTGCATAATCTAAAGGTTTTGTGAAAATATCTGCAAGTTGAAAATCTGTGGAAACAAAATCAATATCTATGTCACCTTTTTCAAAGTGATCTCTAAGAAAATGATATCTAATGTCTATATGTTTGGTTTTACTATGTTGATTAGCATTTTTGGTCATGTGAATAGCACTAGTATTATCACAATAAATCTTAACATGATCAAAATGTAAATCAAAATCGAGAAGAGTATGTTTCATCCAGAGTACTTGTGCACAACAAGCTCCGGCTGCTACATACTCCGCCTCGGCGGTTGAAAGGGCTACACTATTTTGCTTCTTGGAAGACCAAGACACAAGACAATTGCCCAAGAATTGGCAAGTGCCACTTGTGCTCTTCCTATCTACCCTACAACCGGCATAGTCGGCATCCGAATAACTAGTCATGGTAAATTGGTTAGTTTTCGGATACCACAAACCTAAATCAATTGTGCCCTTAAGATACCTAATTATGCGTTTTACCGCTATTAAGTGTGATTCCTTAGGGCATGATTGAAAACGTGCACATAAACATACGGAAAACATTATATCCGGCCTACTAGCCGTAAGATAGAGTAAACTACCAATCATGCTACGAAATAATTTGATGTCTACTTCCTTACCTTGTTCGTCCTTGTCAAGTTTCGTAGTGGTTGCCATGGGAGTCTTTGCTACTTTGGATCCTTCAAGCCCGAACCTCTTGATGAGTTCTTTGGTGTACTTGGCTTGGTTGATGAATGTCCCATCACTACGTTGCTTGATTTGAAGTCCAAGGAAGAAGTTGAGCTCTCCCATCATAGACATCTCGAATTCCTTTTTCATGCATGACTCAAAATTCTTGCAAAGTGAAACATTAGTAGATCCAAAAATAATGTCATCAACATAAATTTGAACTATGAGGATATCTTGATCTATATGTTTGGTAAATAATGTTTTATCAACTTTTCCTTTCTTAAAATCATTTGAAATCAAAAATGAAGACAATCTTTCATACCAAGCCCTAGGGGCTTGTTTTAAACCATATAGTGCTTTATCTAATTTATAAACATAATTAGGGTGTGTAGGATCAACAAACCCGGGGGGTTGTTCAACATACACCTCCTCATCAATATAACCATTAAGAAAAGCACTCTTTACATCCATTTGAAATAACTTAAAATCTTTAAATGAGGCATATGCTAAGGTCATCCGTATGGCTTCGAGCCGTGCTACGGGTGCAAAGGTTTCTTCAAAATCGATCCCTTCGATTTGAGTGTAACCTTGGGCAACTAACCTAGCCTTGTTTCTAACTACATTACCCGATTCATCCAACTTGTTCTTAAAGATCCATTTAGTACCAATAGTTGGTCTATCTTGGGGCCTAGGAACAAGGTGCCAAACTTGGTTGCGCTCAAATTGATTGAGCTCCTCTTGCATTGCAAGCAACCAATATGAATCGGCCTCGGCCTCGAGGACATTTTTAGGTTCTATGTGTGAAATAAAAGCAAAATTACCACAAAAATCTTGAATCTTAGAGCGAGTGGTTACCCCTTTTGATACTTCACCTATGACGAGGTCCTTAGGATGATGAGGATTGAATCTCCAATCCTTTGGTAGTGGTTGAGAGGGCTCCTCTTCATTTGCTTGATGTTTATTTCCTTGAGCCTCTTCCACTTTGGCTTCACTTCCATCACCATCCTTTGGCTTGTCTCCCATGGTAGAAGTATCCTCCAAGGTCACTTTCTCCAAACCTTCATCTAAAGCATCAATTTCTACACAATTCTTAACAAACTTGTTAGATTCCTCAAATTTAACATGAATAGATTCCTCAATAGTCAAAGTTGACCTATTGAAGACTCTATAAGCCTTACTAGTATTTGAGTAACCTACAAAAATAGCCTCATATGATCTAGCATCAAATTTTCCCAAATTAATATTTGTATTTAAAACAAAACATTTGCAACCAAACACTTTGAAATAAGAAACATGGGTTTTCTAGAAAAATACATCTCATAAGAAGTCTTAGTAGTATTTTTACATAGGAAAACACGATTTGCAATGTAACATGAAGTATGAACGGCCTCGGCCCACAAATAATGTGGTAGACCATATTCATTTAACATTGTCCTAGCCATCTCTTGTAAAGTACGATTTTTCCGCTCAACTACTCCATTTTGTTGTGGAGTTCTAGGACAAGAAAGTTCATGTTTTATTCCATGTTCCTCACAAAAAGTGGTAAAGGGAAGGTAATGAACTCACCTCCTCTATCACTTCTTATTTTAATTATTGAGGAGTCATTTTCCTTTTCAACTCTTTTCTTAAAGGCTTGAAAATGTGAAAAGGTTTGACTTTTGTGTTCAAGAAAATAAACCCAAGTAAAACGCGAAAAATCATCTACTAAAACATAAGCAAATCTACTCCCACTTAAACTTTTGGTTTGTGTTGGGCCAAATAAATCCATGTGGATTAGCTCCAATGGACGTGATGACATGATATCCTTAATTGATTTGAATGAGGACTTAGTTTGTTTCCCAAATTGACATGCGTCACAAACTCGGTCCTTTTCAAAGTTCAATGAAGGAATACCCTTCACCATTTCCTTAGAGTTAAGCCTAGAAATATGGTCAAATGAAACGTGGCCTAATCTCCTATGCCATAACCAAGAGTCGTCATCGAGGGCTTTTAAACATGTTATATTACAAGACATATTTAGCATATCAATCATATAAACATTGCTTTCACGAAAACCGGAAAATACACAAACATTGGAAGTTCTATCAATTACTTTACAAGCAACATTGTCAAAAACTACATCAAAACCTTTATCACAAAGTTGACTAACACTCAAGAGATTATGCTTGAGGCCATCAACTAAAACCACATTTTCATTAAAGGAGAGGTGCCAAGTTTTACATTACCAATACCGATGATTTTACCCTTGGCGTCATCTCCGAAGGTGACGGTGCCACCTTCATGATATCTTGATAGGGTTGCAAAGTTGTTGATGTCCCAAGTCATGTGCCTTGAGCAACCGCTATCAAGATACCATAAACCTCTACGTCTTTGAGCTTTGGAAAGTACCTACATCATTTAAAACAATAGTTGACTTGGTACCCAAACTTTCTTGGGTCCTTGAAAGTTAGTGTTACGAACCCAAACATTATGATGTGATGCACTTAGTCTATCATAACAAAAATTAGCTAAGTGTCCTTTCCGTCCACAATGTGAACATGAGTACACTTTTCTATACATGAATGCATGGTGTGTATGTGAAGTGTGAGTATGCTTTGGGGGTTTACCATGATGCATAGGTTGTGTAGCATGTACATGAGCATGAGCATGATGAATATTTTTCTTAGGAGCTTGTTTCTTAGGAAACATATTCTCCATCTTCTTCTTATCAAACTCACTACACTTTTTCAAAACAACATCTAATGAGTCTATTCTTTCCTTAAGCATGGCAATCTCATTAGAGTCTACAAATGGGGTCTTTCCTTTACAAGCAATCTTATATTTTTCAAAATCATTTTTAGTGGAAACTAAAGAAGAATGCAAGTCATTATTTTCTTTAGAAAGATTTAACACTTGAATATTCAAAGATTCATTATCCTTTTTCATTTTCAAGTACTTTTTCTTCATGAAGTCATAATTTTGAGAAAGTTCTATAAATGCTTCTCCTAGCTCATCCATGGATAAATCATCATCAAGAAGAGTTGAGGGGGTTACCTTGCTTGTGCTCTCATTTGCCATGAAGCACATGTTGGCGGTGTCGATCTCCTCCTCGGATTCACTTTCGTCATCCCATGTTGCTTTCATAGCCTTCTTCTTGTATGGCTTCTTGGATGAAGATGGCTTCACTTGGTCCGGACACTCCGCTACTATGTGTCCCGGCTTTTGGCAATTAAAGCATATGATCTTTCTCTCTTCTTTGCCTCCTTGCCATCTCCTCCGTCCTTGGAACTTTGCCTTGTTGTACATCCTCCGGACATTTTTGACTAGAAGTGAGAGCTCCTCGTCATCTTCTTCTTCGTCATCTTCGTCGGAGTAGGTTGCATGACTTTTGAAGGCAATAGTCTTCTTCTTGGAGGGTGCCATGTCCTCCCTTGCCTTCCTCTCCATCTCATGGGTTTTTAAATTCCCAATGAGTCCGATGAGCTCAATCTCATCTTTATCATTGAGTTCCTTCAATGTTGTAGCTTTCACTTCCCATGATGGAGGAAGAGCCCGGATGATCTTTCTCACCCTTTGGTCGTTGTTGATCTCTTCACCTAGAGAAGAAAGCCCATTAGTAATCTTAGTAAATTTAGTAACCATATCATCTATGGTTTCATGTTCTTGCATGCTAAAATTTTCATATTGGGACCGAAGAAGGTCTATCTTGGCCCTCTTCACTTGTGATGTCCCCTCATGTGTTACTAGCAAATGGGTCCAAATCTCATAGGCGGATTTGCAATGGATGACTCTAGCTATGTCATCATCATTGAGGGCTTGTAGGAGTGCATAATGAGCCCTAGCATTGGCATCAAACTCCTTGGTCTCAATTTCGGACCAAGTAGATTCATCACCATCGGGGGCACTAAATTGTTTAGTCACGGCCTTTGCAACTCGGCTACCTAGAGATTGCAAGAAAACGGTCATCTTAACCTTCCATATGGGAAAGTTAAGTCCATCAAACTTAGGGGGTGTCTTAATACCATCGGCCATGTTTACTATGTGGAAATGAATGAAATGATTAGCAATATGAGGATCTCTCTAAGGTTGTTAAGCCAAATCCTAGAGTCCAAGCTCTGATACCAATTGAAATACACCTAGAGGGGGGGTGAATAGGTGTAATTGCTAATCTAATGATCTTTTTAAACTTATGAAATGAGTGATGCAACAATCTCTCAAAAACACGACTAAGAGCCGAATACCCCTTGCGAGGTTCTGAACTCCTTCCTCCCAATTCCCCTTAAATGGGTTAGAGGTGCGCAATGCAACCGTGTTGTATTGAGGTGTGATTGATCAATGCCAAGTGTGATGATGAAAATGAAAAACTCACAATGTAACACAACAAGTATAGCAACACAAGATTCCACAAGTAAAATATCAAGTAAAGTAAACAAATAAGGATTGCACAAATAAAAGTTAGTTCTCAAGCAATATATTGGAAGTGATATAAAGCAAGAAAGTAAGCAAGAAGAACGCCAAGGCAATCGCAAACAAGATGATTTGTTTCGAGGTTCGAGCCCGTTGCTCTAGTCCCCGCCTTCACCTCCGTGAAGGGTTTCCACTATCCCCTTAGGATCCCGTACAAGTTAGGCCTCCAAAGACCTCAAGCCCGTAGCTTCACCTTACAAAGAAACTCCACCGAGGAGCTTGTCTCCACAAGAACAAGAATTACAAATAGTGATCTTTAACTAGACCACAACACTCTTTTACAAACACTCTCACTCTTTTACAACTTCACCTATAGAAAGAATATGAAATTTTTGGCTCTATGAAGTGTGGTGAGAAAAGCTTCAGTTGTAGAGTGATATTAGAGATCAAACAACAACTGAAAAACCAATTTTGAAAGAATGGAAATGAAGGCTTTAAACTATTTTTCTCTTTCTCTTGAAAACTATGAAAACTTGTATTTTTTTTTGTAAATAACTAAGGCCTATTCCCCACTATTTATAGGGAGAGAATAGGTTAAAACTCTGATTTTTCCAGCTAATTTGATCAGAAAAAGAGTCCCAACAACTCCTAAAAACTCTGTTAAAGAGAAAACTAAAAACATTTTCAGAAATTCCAAAAGAAGAAAGAGCCGTTATGGCTGTTGCAGGCCTACCGGTCGACTGCCGGTCGACCGGGTCCCTGCTGGCAAAAGAGCCGTTGGAGCTTCGGTCGACTGCCGGTCGACCGATCCAACAAAGGAAACACAGTTTCCTTCTATCGGTCGACCGACCCGGTCGACCGAAAAGATACAGAGAGCAACAATCTCTTTTCCGGTCGACCGATATGTAGGTCGGTCGACCGACAGACATGCACAGCCTGTGCATGTCTGGACACAGCAGCCGGTCGACTGCCGGTCGACCGGTCTGCCTGAAATAGTTATTTTTTTTGGGCAGATTTTTGAGTTAGAAAAATTTGTAAAAAATCTTTAAAAAATTCTGGAATAAAGTGTTATGCTGAACTTTGTTTATATACATGTTTTAAACATGTTTTTGAAGATAAAAAGCTTTGAGTACATGTATGTATAAACCAAGGCATAAACTTAGAAATAAACATTTTCAAAAACATAGAAACATTCAAAACAAGTGTGTGTGCAAATCCTAGAGCCAAATTTCACATATTCTATCTTTAACAAAACTACACTTACAAACTTCTAGGTCTTCAAGACTTCATCATGGGCAATCTTCACTTGATCTTCAATATTGTACTTTGAGCCCAATTTGACTTGTCTTGAGTCCAATGTACCTTCCTTTAGGGAAGAATTCATCTCTTTAATATATAAACCTGAAACACACTTAAACAACAATTTATATTAGTACAAATAACTAATATGTTTTGTAATCATCAAAATACACTAAACATGGGTTGATTGTAACCTTGGGCCAACACTTTGATTGATTCACTGCCATGCCTTGAGCCATATCGGGCCTCGCCGAATGTCCTTTTATCTTTCATGCAATACTTTGACTCAATTATATCCCGTTGTAATCTTTCTTGAAGCTTCACTTAGCGATGAGCTCCCTTCCAAGCTTGTCCCTGAAACTCCGCCTCAAACTGAGTTTCTTGCCTTCAACTTATATATCCCTCCATACTTCTCTCCTTTCAGGATTACCCTGTCTCCTTGGCTAATCATAACGACGCATTGTTGCACTTGGATTCAGCATCCTTCTCCATCTAGTGCCCCTGTAGGCAACCCTATGGATATTAGATTGTACCATGCCTCCGGGACATACAAGACCGCCTCCAGAGCATGCATTGTCCCATCTTTGCATGTAACATTGATTGTCCCAGTGTCGATGACCTGACAAGTCAAGCCATCCATGATTTTGACAGTCTCTTCCTCTTTCGCAAGTAAGGAGTTGAACATCTTCTTATAGGAACATACATGAAGCGTACTAACAGAATCAAATATCCAGCTTTTTTTTTGTTGTCTTTAATATAGGAAGTCATTGATGCTTCGGTGTCAACACCGCTCATTGTTACGTCTGCCTCCAGAGCTTACCCATTCTTCTTCAACCACTCTTATTGATGCTTGCACTCCTTCTTCCAGTGACTTTCGTGTTAACAAAAGTGAAACGCCTTCGACAAATCTAGACTTTTCTTTCCTCATTTTCTCTTCCTTCCCATGACCACCAACCGATCCTTCCTGCTCAACTTGTTTTGGTTTTTTTCTGATCTAATTAGATAAGAAAGTTGGTGTGACCTCCTCTAAGATAAGAGTTTTCTTACCGTAGAGTATGGTGGTAATGATGTGGACATATGACTCCGAAAGTGAACTAAGAAATATCAACGCATTGTCCTCCTCTTTAATCTTAACATCAACAATGAGAAAATCGTTAATGACCTTATTGAAGTTTAGATGCTCCAACACTATTATCCCTTTCGTCATGCATAGCCCATATAGTTGTTTCTTAAGATACAGCTTGTAGAAGAGGCTTTTTATCATATACAATGTTTCTAATCTTGACTACAAACTCGTAGTAGTTTCTTCATTTATCACGTTGTATGTGACCTCATCTGTGAGACATAATTGAATCGTGCTTGCTGCTTTTAGATTCATCTTCTTCCAATCCTCATATGATGTACCTACAAAAGGTCTTGTGAAGACGTTGTTGCACTAACAACGTCTTCACCATCTTCTGCCATAAACTGAAGTTTTCTTTACCATTGAATTTCTTGACCTCAAATTTTGTCACAGAACCTTTTATCTTTGACATATCGCCTTATCGTCAAACTTTAGCTCTGATACCAATTGTTAGCACGAAATTGATATGCTTTGATATCAATTGTTATTCCCGAGATCGACATTGCAGAATGTGGCAATATGAGAATACTTATAAACGAAAAACTATTGTAGAGTAAACAAGCAATACTAAGATAAAAGACTAATAAAAATAACAAGACGATTTAACGGGTTCGGCCTAAACTTAGCGTGCATCTACGGGAAGAGAACTTGAGAGAGTTTTATTAATAAACTTGGCACAAGAGATTTAACATTCTTTTGATTCCTACGAGCGTATTCACATTCCCCTTGAATCCTACAAGATTATAAGAGTGTACTTTCTCTCTATGCACTGTAATCTTTCTTTCTCTTTCTTAATTTCCTCTGATCTTTTTCCAGATACAATCTACTGGGTTACAACTTTTATTTATAGGATTTTATAATACAACTCCTATTTGGACTATAAGATGATGTTGGTCGTCAGATATACTTGAAGAACTTGATCAATTCTTGTAAGAGTTAATCACCTTTCTAGAAGAATTCTAAATCCTTTAAGCTTTAGAAATAAATTTTCATTGAATAAATCTGAAATTTACTTAAACTCCGTCAGAAAAGAAAACTCGTACTGCTTCTAAATTTAGAAACTGCTCGCTTTAGAATGACAGACTAGTCGACTGCTCCTCAGACTAGTCGACTTATAAGATCTATAAGTCAACAACTGTAAACTTCTCCTCTTTGTATATGTCCAGTCGATTGTATAGTCGACTGGTCTGAGCATTAGTCGACTAATCTGCTTCAGCTGGATTTGCTTCTTCTGCTCCAAGCATCTTCTCCAAATCAATTAAATCTTCTTGAATTATCATCTCTTCTTAAAAACAAGACAAAATCAACAATGATGAGTGTTGGAGATTTTTTTCCTTCAAAATTTAGTTCTATTTTACGTTTGAGTTGACGTAAAATTTGTTGGAATATGAAGAATATATATGTGAATTTTTGAATTGAATTACGGCGAGATCCGTTGATCGAATCAATTGGATGATGGTTGGAGTGTGTTCTCCTTCCAATGGTGATAAACGTGGTATATTCACATGTTCAATTCTGACTTCGAATGAATGAGATATTCAAGTCTAAAGATTGCCTAATTCAAAGCCAAAATGGGACTAAAGATAGCTAAAAGCATTTAGTCCCACATTGGCCATGGGATGGAAGTTCGTAGTGTTTAAATAGAGAAAATTGAGAACAAGGGCGTGCACTTTGGGTACTTGGAGTTTTTGCGCGCGATTGGGAGGGAACTATGCCCGCACATGCGCGCGCGCGCCGCCGCTAGCGGCGGCCGGTGCCGGTGCCCGGGTTCGGGTTCGGGTTCCCTACCCGGCTTGATTCTTTTTGAATCAGGTCTCATGGGTATGGATTGCGAGCATACCCACTCCGCTACCCGAACCAGACCCGTTCCGCTACCCGAACCAGACCCGCCTACCAACGGCCGTCTGGGCGGTTGGGCGGTTGGACCGAACAGTTGCAACGGTTCAGATCGAACCGCTGCAACTGTTGAAAGATTTCGGACTAAAATGCCCCTCCCGGAGCGCTATAAATAGCACTCCAGTTTCTCTGCGTTCTGAACTGGGAAGCGAGTTTCTGCGTTCTGAATTGGGAAGTGGAGTTCTGAAGCAACTTCAAGCGAGAAATGGGAAAGTCAATTTCCGAAGCGACTTCCAAAGGAGATTCTGTAAAAATTCTCGTTCTGAAAGAGGGCTCAGAAAATTCAACAGAATCTGGAACTTCTGAAGAAGAATATTCTTCAACCTTCCTTCTTCATCTACAGTGGGTGCTCCTCCAAAGTAAAGGCAAATATTCTCCCGAAAGTTGTCTTTATCCTGCTGCTTCAACAATCCTGTGAAGGTACTGGTTAACTACGGTTCGACCATACGGTGATTTGGTAGTGCTATCCAAATACCGTGAAGGAGTGTTGTATCTTGAAAGACCAGCGTCCAGTAACCCGTTAGCACCGGTGCGGGGGACGTAATTAATTTAAGGAGATTCGCTCTAAGCGTACCTCACTCCAAGTACTGTATAAGTGAACTAATTTATTTATACAGGGGATATACTGATACTCAGTATATTGAGACTGATTTATATCAGTCTAATTGGTGTTTAACCAAGGAAGAAAATTGAAAGGTGATTCTTAAATTAAGGAACGTTCTATTGAACGGAAAACCTCCCACCTGATATTTGCCGACCTGGCCAATTAGATTGTTGATATTTCAGTGATCTTGAATAGTTGTCAGATTGATTCCTGTGAACCAAGAGTCCAACAATCTTAAGACAATTATCGTATTGAAGTTTCTTACTTCTGTTCTGCTTGAACTTGCAGAAAATGTCTGAGATTAATCAAGATAGCTCTAGTAAGGCACCAAACATGCAGCTACAAGCTTTGATGCCTACTCCACTTCCTAACCCGAAGCCGGAGAAGCCAACAAAATTTGACGGCACAGAATTCAAGAGGTGGCAACAGAAGATGCTCTTCTACTTGACCACTCTTCATCTGGCCAAATTCCTGCAAGAAGATCCACCAGAACCCAGAACTGATCGGGACTCAGTTCTTGCAGTCGATGCATGGACTCAAGGTGACTTCCTTTGCTGAAATTATGTTTTAAATGGATTAGATGACTCTCTTTACAATGTCTACAGTCCCATCACAACGGCAAAGAAGTTATGGGCCAATCTTAACAAGAAGTACAAGACTGAGGATGCTGGTACCAAGAAGTTCATCGTAGGACGATTTGTGGAGTACAAAATGGTGGACAGTAAGACTGTAATCAGTCAGGTGCAAGAGTTCCAACTTATCTTGCACGAGATAGAAGCAGAAGGTATGATTCTATCTGAACCTTTCAGGTTGCTACTATCATGGAGAAACTCCCACCTGCGTGGAGAGATTTCAAGAACTACCTGAGCACAAGCGAAAGGAGCTGAAGTTGGAAGATCTCATTGTGAGGCTTCGAATCAAGGAGGACAACTGAAAGTCCGAGAAAAGGAGCAGTAAGAACTCCTATGAAGCCAAAGCCAATGCGATCGATGACTCAAAGGGGAAAGCGTCTACTTCTAAAGGCTTAAAGCGGAAGAAGACTTCCTAGGGGTACAAAGGCAAGGTCCAAGACGGCAAGAACATGCGCTTCAAGGGAACCTGCTACATCTGCAATAAAGAAGGGCATAAGGCGAATGAATGTCACAGCCGTCTCAAAAAGAACAAGAAGAATCATCCACAGGCAAACTTGACCGGCCATGCATCGTGTAACGCCCCGATCCCACGGATACGGAGACGTCACTGCGACGTATATACGTAGGTCAGAAAATGCCCCCACGCATATACGCTAAGCAATAAGTACAACAAGAATCAGAGTACACGACAAAGCGTGATATCCATACATATGCCAACATAAAAGTACAAATACAAAGCTATCACAGGAAATGATAAAGTATTACACATTACATGTGCATTACATCACAACCAAGTCCAAAAGTAAAAGATACAATGTAAACACCAAAAAGCTCACGAGTTGGATGAAGATCCCGTGAGTCAAAACGGATAGGTCTGGCACGAAGAACAGGAACTAATCAGCCTGCTCACTAAAGAAAGCTTGATCCTCTGTGGATGGCTCCACTTCGATCCAAGCCTCAGAACCTGAATATGCAAATCCAAGGGGGTCAAGACCTCATAACAAAAATCAGGCTACAGCCAAATGGCTAAGAGACAGATATAGGAAATATGGAACAGTATAATGAATATAAATCAGCAAGAAATAAAAGCATAAAGAATAAAGTCCAAATACGATGGATCCACAATTAAAGTCTATTATTATTATTACTTGTCTTACTATGATATCTAGCTATGTGACCCAGCGTCCCAGCGCACATAGATCCATATCCTAGTGAAGCAAGGTTGTTATTGGAAACCAGCGGTTGTATCGACGAACTATGTTTACAGTGGATCCCGTACATGCCCGGGATAACGGTCCAGGATTGTTCCGTTGCTTGGTGACGGAAGCCAGCCGCTAGGCTAACAGGAGGGTCTTATGTATGCCCTTTATCATGATAGTATTCAGGAAGAGGGAGCAAGCACTCCCCTCGGTCCCCTGGTGGCCCACAGGTCAGACCGGAACATGAGTTGCACAACATTTCCTAAAACCACTGTAAACACGTACACATATCGATATCCGCATGTTTTCCCCCGACCCAATATAAGTTGGTCCATTTTATACAAAAGTCAAGTGTATCATGCTTGGTTCAAGTGATGGCATGATAAGTGGTGATATCCATTTATTAACAAGTTATGGAATGGAACTACACAATAATAAGTCATGAAGTAATAAGAAGAAATGTCCATCAAATAACATGTCATGAAGTACCAGTTATGAAGCATAAGTAACAATAATACATAGCACATGAACCAATGATAAGATCCAAATTCAGAAAAGAAATCAACTAAGACAAACAGTCAGAATTAGTCGACTAGGTGGAATGGTTAGTCGACTAATAGGGGTCTTAAGTCGACTAACAGTCTGGATTAGTCGACTAAAACTGGGTTCCAGAGAGTTGAGATTCTGTTTCAGGGAAAGTTAGTCGACTAGGGTCAAGGGAGTAGTCGACTAATAGGGGTCTCAAGTCGACTAACAGATACTCTAAGTCGACTAAAACTGAGATACAGAAAGTTGGGTTTCTGTTACAGGGAATGTTAGTCGACTAGGGTAAAAAGGGGTAGTCGACTAGTGATCTATAGTCGACTGATAATTAGGCTAAGTCGACTAAAACTGTGTTACCAGAAAAGGTTACGTTTCAAAACAGATGGGTTAGTCGACTAATACCTAGGTCAAGTCGACTAATCGACTGAGAACAGAATACAGAACATATTTTCTGATGGTTGTGTTTGATGTCTAAAAACATGATTTTGAAGATGTAAATGTACAAGATATGAGAACACAAGTGTGTTAGGAATTAGACAAGTCTTGGTGAGTGGAAATACTCACTAGGAATGGTAAATCGACGTTTTACGCTTTCGAAAGGATCGTTGTCGACGAATAGCGCCAAGGTGATCTTTGGCGGTGAAGGAAGCTACGATCCAAGCTCCAAAATGGTTGCTTGAGGTGGAGATGAGGATCTTGTGGTGTTCTTGGAGTTGGGTTTGAGGTTGAGATGAAGGAGGGATTTTGGGTGAAGGCTATTTCTTTGTTGAAGTGAAGAAAAGAGTGATAGAAATGTAAAGGAAAGTTTATATAGGATTTTGATTTTGTAAAGGAGGTGTAAATAAGGCAATTGAGAGGGGGTTTTGTGTAAATAGGGGAGAGGATGAGTGTCCCTCTTCTTGGCCACTTGGCCGGCCATGGGAGAGAGAGAGAGAGATGCATTAAATGAGAAAGTAGGTGGGAGTGAGTGGAGGTGAAATTTTGGAAAAAGAATTGGAATTTTGGAAATGGAAAAATTTGTGGTTGTGGAGGAAGGAAGGAAATTAAGAAAAAGGAAAAAGGAAAGGAAATTAAAAATGAAAATATTTTCTCTTGGGTTAAAAATGAAAAGACAAATTCCCGGGTTTAAGTCGAGGATGCGGAAAACGTTTCGGAAAATACCGAAATCGTCCGAAATTCAAGTATCTCGGAATGACTCGCAAAATTTACTAAAAATCAAGAATATTATTTTAAGACTCATGGTGAAATTCGTTTGAAGAAATAACTTATAGTTTTAAAACTAAAAATCCCGGAATCAGTTATCTACCGACTCCGTTGGAATTTTCATAAATTCATAAAATTCTCAGAAAAAGTATTTAGATAGAAAATATGATTCTAAGAAATAAAGTCTAAAGGACCTTCTAGAAATTCCTAACTGTTTGTGAATTAAAAATCCGAGAATCGATCAGCGGCACTGGTCGACACCGGTTTTGAAGAAATTCATTTTATTCAGGAAAAATCCAGAAAATCATAGAAAATATATAATATTGGAAAATGATTTTTAAAACTGAAATCGGTCAAATACAGGAAGTAAATCGAAAAATACGATCGAAAAATTGAATACGCAACTAAGTACGTATTCCAGGAACGGGGTATTACAATCCATCCACCTTACAAAAATTTCGTCCTCGAAATTTCATAAAGTGAAAGGTAACAGTAAGGAAAGATGAGAAGAAGGATAACAGTAGAGAAGGATAGAAGGAAAGAGTTTTACCAATCAAGAAGTGAAGAGTTGAGGGTAACGCTCACGGATAACATCCTCTCGTTCCCACGTGGCCTCTCCTGGTGCATGTCTGTTCCAAGACACCAACACTAATGGTATTGCCTTGTTCTTCAATGTCTTAACACTTCTGTCCAAAATGGCCATCGGTTGCTCTTGGTATGACAAATCCGGTTGTAGTTCCAGTTCGGAGTGATCCAGGATATGACTATCATCCTTCACATACTTCCTCAGCTGAGATACGTGGAATACATTGTGAACTCCGTCCAAAGATGGCGGTAACGCCAACCTGTAAGACACATCTCCCACTCGGTCCAAGATCTCGAATGGGCCGATATATCTCGGACTAAGCTTTCCACGAGTACCGAACCGGATTACTCCCTTTGTAGGTGATATCTTCAAAAACACATGATCCCCTGTCTGGAATTCCAATGGCCTTCTCAGTGTGTCTGCCCAACTCTTCTGCCGACTCTGTGCTGCCCTGAGGTGATCTCTGATAATCCTGACTTTATCTGTTGTCTGAATCAGGATCTCGGGTCCCAAAAGTCTCCTCTCACCGACTTCATCCCAACAAATCGGTGACCTACACTTCCTTCCATACAATGCTTCAAAAGGTGCCATCTTGATACTTGCCTGATAGCTGTTATTATAAGAAAATTCAGCCAAATGAAGATGGTCTTCCCATGATCCCTGGAATTCAATCATGCAGGCCCGCAACATATCTTCAAGAATCTGGATAGTCCTTTCAGATTGTCCGTCTGTCTGAGGATGATATGAAGTACTGAATTTCAGACGAGTCCCTAGACTTTCTTGGAGGCTTTCCCAGAAATGAGATCTGAATCTGGTGTCTCTGTCTGAAACAATACTAACTGGAACTCCATGCAGACGAACTATCTCCTTCATGTACTTGTCTGCCAGAACCTCTGTTGTCTGACCTACCCTGAATGGTATGAAATGAGCTGACTTGGTGAGGCGATCAATGATTACCCACACAGCATTATTACCTTTAGAACTGCGAGGCAATGCCGTGACAAAATCCATGGTGATGTGCTCCCACTTCCACTCAGGTATCGGTAAAGGTTGAAGAAGTCCAGCTGTCCTCTGATGCTCTATCTTTATCTGCTGACAAACCAAGCACTTGGCAACATACTGGGCTATCTCCCTCTTCATAGCATTCCACCAAAACTGCTTCTTTATGTCTTGATACATCTTGTTTCCCCCTGGGTGTATGGAATATGCTGAGCTGTGTGCTTCCGCTAGAATCTTCTGTCGAACTTCTCCTTGGGGAACACAAATCCTGCTGCCAAAATATAATGCACCATCTGGATGAATACAGATATCAGTCCTCAATCCAGCCTCTACCTGGGCTCGAAATGATTGCAATCTGGGATCTTCCTTTTGAGCTTCCTTGATCTCATCTATCAATGTTGACTGAATCTGCAAGGTCATGATCTGTCCTGCCTTCTCAGTTCCTCGAACCAACATCAAGTCCAATCTGATGAAGTCTTGAATCAACTCCTTCTGCTGAGTAAGTTGGACAAGCACTCTATTCTCTGGCTTCCTGCTCAGTGCATCTGGAACTGTATTGACCTTGCCTGGATGATATTGCAAGTCAATATCATAGTCCGCCATAAGCTCCAACCACCGCCTCTGCCTCATGTTCAACTCCTTCTGTGAGAAAATATATTTGAGGCTCTTGTGATCCGTGTATATCAACACCTTATCCCCCAGAAGATAATGCCTCCAGATCTTCAAGGCAAATATAACAGCTGCTAGCTCCAAGTCATGAGTTGGGTAATTCCGCTCATGAGTCTTCAGTTGCCTGGATGCATAAGCTATGACATGATCATGTTGCATAAGTACACACCCCAGGCCTTTTCCTGATGCATCACTGAATATGACCATCCCTCCTCTCCCTGAGGGAGTCTTCAAGATTGGAGCTGAAATGAGCCTCTGCTTCAATTGCTCAAAAGCTGCCGTACATTCCTCTGTCCATATATACCTTTCTCCTTTCCGAGTGAGCTGGGTTAACGGAGCTGCAATCCTAGAGAAATCTTGGACAAAGCGTCGGTAATATCCGGCTAGTCCCAGAAAACTCTTAATCTCAGTCACCGTCCTCGGAATTGGCCAATCTCTCACCGCCTGGACTTTGCTAGGATCAACTGAAATTCCTTCTGCTGAAACTATGTGTCCAAGGAAGGCCATACTGTCCAACCAAAAGTCACACTTGCTCCTCTTAGCATGAAGCTGCTCCTGCTGTAGAGTCTGCAATACAATCCTCAAGTGTTCTGCATGCTCCCTGTTGTTCTTTGAATAGATCAAGATGTCATCTATAAACACCACAACGAACTGATCCAAAAAGGGCGAGAACACTCTGTTCATCAAATCCATGAAAACCGAAGGGGCATTGGTGACTCCGAAAGGCATAACTAGAAATTCATAGTGGCCATAACGGGTCCTGAATGCCGTCTTCGGAATATCCTCTTTCCTCACCCTTAGCTGATGGTAACCCGACTGCAAATCTAACTTAGAGAATACTCGGGCTCCATGAAGCTGATCAAACAAATCATCAATCCTTGGTAAGGATACTTGTTCTTGATGGTAACTTTGTTCAATTCTCTATAATCAACACAAAGCCTCTTACCACCATCCTTCTTACTCGCCAATAGCACTGGAGCTCCCCATGGTGAAGTACTTGGCCGAATCAATCCCTTATCAGAGTATTCCTGCAGCTGCTTCTTTAGAATCTCCAACTCCGTCGGTGCCATCCTGTACGAAGCCTTGGATATAGGAGCTGTTCCTGGAACTGTCTCAATAGAGAACTCAATCATCCTTTCAGGTGGCAGTCCTGAGACCTCAGTAAACACTCCTGGAAATTCATCCCACACCGGTACTCCCTTCTGAACCTCCGAAGTAGTCAACCGAGTCTTTCTCTTAGCAGACTTCACTTCCCCACTGAATTGGAACTCCGGTTGACGAGGGATCCTGAAAATAATCTTCTTCTCCCTACAGTCAATAACTGCATAATACTGACTGAGCCAGGTCATGCCTAAGATTACGTCGTACCCCTTGGTGTCTAGTACGAGCATATCTATGGCCAAGGTCTTATCACATAGTTCTACTGGACAGTCAGCACAAACTCTAGAAGATATGACTACTCCATTCCCTGTACTAATCTCCCATTTGTGGTCTAAAGATCTAACAGGTATAGAATGCAATGCCACAAAGTGATCTGAGATAAAACAATGTGAAGCACCTGAATCGAAGAGGGCTAAAACAGGTTTAGAATGCACCCTGATATTACCTGTTATCACCTCCTAAGAAGTCTCAGCCTCTACTTCTGTCAAATTGAAGGCTTGACCCCTTCCACGCCCTGCAGCAGTCCTAGCTCCTCTCTGGACTGGGCGAACAGCTTGCTGTGGAGGAGGGGGAGGAACTCTCCTGATCATCGGTCCTTGATTCCTCTGTCCCGGTGGCCCTGGAAGTGCTCTCTGACCGTTCGGTCCTTGAAGTGCTGGCAAAGCTTGGCCGGCTATCCCCATTCTCCTGTGTGGACAGGCCTCGATGGAATGGTCTCGGGAACCACACACCAAACATAACCCATTTGCCCTACGGCAATTCTGACGAACATGGCCTGGTTTCTGACAATAGCTGCAGAAGGAAAAAGGTTGGGCCGTCTGGTAAGGAGCTGGTCTGAATGGTTGCCTCACAGTCTGAACCTTTGCTGCTCTGTAAGGGCCTCCTCTTCCCATTGGTGCAAATGGCCTCTTCATGGCCTGGTTCCTCATCTGGTTCTCTTGCTTCTTCTCTAGCCCACGCTCTACCTCCCGAGCTATGGTGAGAACTTCTGAATAAGTCTTCAGCTGCTGGGGCATTAGGAAGACTTGGATATCTATCTGCAAGCCCTGCTGGAATCTACTAGCCCGCTTCTCCTCATCAGTTACCATGTACGGAGCAAAGCAGCTAAGTCTGAGAAATTCCGCGGCATACTCATCCACGGATCTATTCCCTTGCTGAAGTCTGATGAACTGCTCTTCCATGTCCTTCTGAGCAGTGGCAGGGAAGAATCTGCTATAAAAGCTCTTGGAGAATGTGTCCCAGGTGACAGGCTTCTCCAATCTGGCCTCCTCAGCTAGCCACCAAGTTCTGACTATATCCTTCAATTGAATCTTAACAACCTCCACTTGATTCTCCTTTGGAACTCGAGCTGCATTCAATAAGTCTGTGGTGTCTGTCAGCCATTGCTCAGCATCCAGGGGTTTCTCTTCACCCGTGAATATGGCTGGTTGCAGCCGTCTGAAGTCTGAAACATTTCCCGGCCTCTGTTCTTTTGGAGCTGCCAATTCTTGCCGGAGGAGTTCCGTCTGTTGCTGCTGGTTCTCCGTCATCGTCTGAATGACTCTCAGAATGTCCACATTCTCTCCCGTGGGTCCATTTGATGTTTGCCCAGAGTTGCTACGACCCGTCCTTCTCTCCATACCGAATTTGGGAAAGGATAACTGGAATTGGAAAAATGGAAGGAGTTTAGGACACAAGGGAAGAAATCAAGAAGGGATCAAGAAGGACTAGATAACTTTGTACATTGTAGTTGGCAATAGCAAATTACAGTAATTTGCTGCTTAATTGTACTATAGGTGTGAGAGCCTAGGCTCTGATACCAACCTGTAACGCCCCGATCCCACGGATACGGAGACGTCACTGCGACGTATATACGTAGGTCAGAAAATGCCCCCACGCATATACGCTAAGCAATAAGTACAACAAGAATCAGAGTACACGACAAAGCGTGATATCCATACATATGCCAACATAAAAGTACAAATACAAAGCTATCACAGGAAATGATAAAGTATTACACATTACATGTGCATTACATCACAACCAAGTCCAAAAGTAAAAGATACAATGTAAACACCAAAAAGCTCACGAGTTGGATGAAGATCCCGTGAGTCAAAACGGATAGGTCTGGCACGAAGAACAGGAACTAATCAGCCTGCTCACTAAAGAAAGCTTGATCCTCTGTGGATGGCTCCACTTCGATCCAAGCCTCAGAACCTGAATATGCAAATCCAAGGGGGTCAAGACCTCATAACAAAAATCAGGCTACAGCCAAATGGCTAAGAGACAGATATAGGAAATATGGAACAGTATAATGAATATAAATCAGCAAGAAATAAAAGCATAAAGAATAAAGTCCAAATACGATGGATCCACAATTAAAGTCTATTATTATTATTACTTGTCTTACTATGATATCTAGCTATGTGACCCAGCGTCCCAGCGCACATAGATCCATATCCTAGTGAAGCAAGGTTGTTATTGGAAACCAGCGGTTGTATCGACGAACTATGTTTACAGTGGATCCCGTACATGCCCGGGATAACGGTCCAGGATTGTTCCGTTGCTTGGTGACGGAAGCCAGCCGCTAGGCTAACAGGAGGGTCTTATGTATGCCCTTTATCATGATAGTATTCAGGAAGAGGGAGCAAGCACTCCCCTCGGTCCCCTGGTGGCCCACAGGTCAGACTGGAACATGAGTTGCACAACATTTCCTAAAACTACTGTAAACACGTACACATATCGATATCCGCATGTTTTCCCCCGACCCAATATAAGTTGGTCCATTTTATACAAAAGTCAAGTGTATCATGCTTGGTTCAAGTGATGGCATGATAAGTGGTGATATCCATTTATTAACAAGTTATGGAATGGAACTACACAATAATAAGTCATGAAGTAATAAGAAGAAATGTCCATCAAATAACATGTCATGAAGTACCAGTTATGAAGCATAAGTAACAATAATACATAGCACATGAACCAATGATAAGATCCAAATTCAGAAAAGAAATCAACTAAGACAAACAGTCAGAATTAGTCGACTAGGTGGAATGGTTAGTCGACTAATAGGGGTCTTAAGTCGACTAACAGTCTGGATTAGTCGACTAAAACTGGGTTCCAGAGAGTTGAGATTCTGTTTCAGGGAAAGTTAGTCGACTAGGGTCAAGGGAGTAGTCGACTAATAGGGGTCTCAAGTCGACTAACAGATACTCTAAGTCGACTAAAACTGAGATACAGAAAGTTGGGTTTCTGTTACAGGGAATGTTAGTCGACTAGGGTAAAAAGGGGTAGTCGACTAGTGATCTATAGTCGACTGATAATTAGGCTAAGTCGACTAAAACTGTGTTACCAGAAAAGGTTACGTTTCAAAACAGATGGGTTAGTCGACTAATACCTAGGTCAAGTCGACTAATCGACTGAGAACAGAACACAGAACAGATTTTCTGATGGTTGTGTTTGATGTCTAAAAACATGATTTTGAAGATGTAAATGTACAAGATATGAGAACACAAGTGTGTTAGGAATTAGACAAGTCTTGGTGAGTGGAAATACTCACTAGGAATGGTAAATCGACGTTTTACGCTTTCGAAAGGATCGTTGTCGACGAATAGCGCCAAGGTGATCTTTGGCGGTGAAGGAAGCTACGATCCAAGCTCCAAAATGGTTGCTTGAGGTGGAGATGAGGATCTTGTGGTGTTCTTGGAGTTGGGGTTGAGGTTGAGATGAAGGAGGGATTTTGGGTGAAGGCTATTTCTTTGTTGAAGTGAAGAAAAGAGTGATAGAAATGTAAAGGAAAGTTTATATAGGATTTTGATTTTGTAAAGGAGGTGTAAATAAGGCAATTGAGAGGGGGTTTTGTGTAAATAGGGGAGAGGATGAGTGTCCCTCTTCTTGGCCACTTGGCCGGACATGGGAGAGAGAGAGAGAGAGATGCATTAAATGAGGAAGTAGGTGGGAGTGAGTGGAGGTGAAATTTTGGAAAAAGAATTGGAATTTTGGAAATGGAAAAATTTGTGGTTGTGGAGGAAGGAAGGAAATTAAGAAAAAGGAAAAAGGAAAGGAAATTAAAAATGAAAATATTTTCTCTTGGTTAAAAATGAAAAGACAAATTCCCGGGTTTAAGTCGAGGATGCGGAAAACGTTTCGGAAAATACCGAAATCGTCCGAAATTCAAGTATCTCGGAACGACTCGCAAAATTTACTAAAAATCAAGAATATTATTTTAAGACTCATGGTGAAATTCGTTTGAAGAAATAACTTATAGTTTTAAAACTAAAAATCCCGAATCAGTTATCTACCGACTCCGTTGGAATTTTCATAAATTCATAAAATTCTCAGAAAAAGTATTTAGATAGAAAATATGATTCTAAGAAATAAAGTCTAAAGGACCTTCTAGAAATTCCTAACTGTTTGTGAATTAAAAATCCGAGAATCGATCAGCGGCACTGGTCGACACCGGTTTTGAAGAAATTCATTTTAATTCAGGAAAAATCCAGAAAATCATAGAAAATATATAATATTGGAAAATGATTTTTAAAACTGAAATCGGTCAAATACAGGAAGTAAATCGAAAAATACGATCGAAAAATTGAATACGCAACTAAGTACGTATTCCAGGAACGGGGTATTACACATCGCCAAGCCTTTCAGCTGTGGTGTCAGAGGTGAATCTGACAACCAACAATAAGAATTGGTGGGTAGACACTGGGTCTACTCGGCACATCTGCTCTGAGAAATTATTATTATCTGAATATCAAAAATTAGAGCAAGATGAGCAACTATTCATGGGAAACTCAGCCGTCTCAAAGGTTGAAGGAAAAGGTAAGGTCATCCTGAAGTGGACATCTAGAAAAGAGTTTACTCTGAACGAGGTGCTACATGTTCCAGATATCCGCAAGAATTTGATCTCTGGATCAATATTTTTAAGATAGGATTTAGAATGGTTTTTAAATTAGATAAATTTGTACTTACCAAGGAGGGATGTATGTGGAAAAGGGTTATCTTTTTTATGGACTTTTTAAAGCCAATGTTGCAGTGGTAGATAAAAAGTCTGTGTATTTGTACCCGAAGCTTATAAATAAAGGAAAATCTTCTGTTTATTTGCTTGAGTATCCTATTTTATGGCATACTAGATTAGGGCATATAAATTACAAGTCATTAAAGAACTTCTCTAATCTAGGATATATTACTAAACTCAACTTGGAAGAAATTCGCAAGTGTGAGATTTGTGTTGAGGCTAAGTTGGCGAAAAATTCATTTCACTCAATAGATTGAAATACAGAACCTTAAGGGTTAATTCATAGCGATCTGTGTGACTTGAAGTTTATGCCAACTAGAAGCGGTAAAAAAGTATTTTATTACTTTTATTGATGACTGTACAAGATACTGTTGACACTTAAAAAAGACAAGATTCTCATTGGTCCGAACGATGTCTAAACTTGTTGACATTTACAAAAGACAAGGGACAGACGAGCTGAAGACCAGTTTTTCACCCAACTCCAAGGGACGAGGAAGCGGTTTGGACTCCACTGATCCAGCAAGCAGAACAGTGAACCCGGATTGTTTCTAAACAGACCTCAGCAGGTCTAAAATGCTAGCATTTAGCATTACATTAGCCCAAAGAGATAGCCTCGTTTGAGAGGCTAACATCATCTAGAGCATCGCCAGGAAGCTAACTGACAGCTTCGCCGAAAAGCCTCTTTTCGGACTTCGCCAGGAATTGCCTCTAGCTCCGCTATGAGCTTCAAAGCGGGCAGCTCCGCCATCAGCCTGCTATGGTCAACCTTTGACCAATCAAATCTCCTGATAAGATCAGATTCATCTAATCAAATCCAATCAGGATTCAAATATGGCAGGTGATTGCCACAATCTCTTGACTCTCTTGAAACGAGTAAGTGGATCAGGGAAAATCCTTCAACGATATGGAAAGGATCATAACAAATCGGAAAGATCAACCGACTTGCCATTTTCTAGCTCCGCGGAAGCTATTATAGCCTCGCAGCAAGGCTACTTTCCAGATTCAAACAGATTCGGTTCAATCTGTTTCTATATCTTCAAAGGGACGATTATACCCTTACTTTCCCTATAAATAGCCCATCAGGGGCACAAGGGAGAGGGATCGCATCGCATCAGATCGAGGAGGATCATCAATTGATCATCGGCGAGATTGGCGTCTTCTCAAAGATCGACTTCTTCATCAACGCACCGTGCAATCTCTAATTCAGAGACCTTTCAAGAGAAATACTTCTCTTCTCAGGGTGGCGATACCCTAACAACCTCTTTTCCTCAAGGAATCTCCGAACCAGGCGAGAAGGAATTCCTCACAGAAGTGGTTTTGAGAAGTAGTCAGAGGGTTCTACCAATCCTCTATTCTCTGATTCCCGGAACCAGGCGAGAAGGGAATCTCATCGCTCGCATCGTCAAAGGGACAAAGTGGTCGCGCGCTGACCAGACTCCTATCGGCACATTTTCCCAGAATCTCTGAGGAGATCTACTTGTAATCTTTTTAAGAATACTTGTAATTTAGCTCCTCAAACTTTTTTTTGTAAGTTTTCCCCTTTGCAAACATAATGGAAAACAAGATGGCGACTCCGCTGGGGAACGTATTCTCCTCTGCTGAGAATCAAGTGTCGCAATGCGACGAACAGACCTTCGGGTCTATCTCTGAATTCAGAAAAGCCGGTGCAGCCAGATCTTCTCTGGCTAAATCTTCAAGCAAAGTCTCTGCGGAGACGGAAAAGGTTCTCTGCAAACCTGCCGCAGTTCTCTGGCGCAACAAGGAAACATGCCCACGGCCCAGATCCTGCACTTTTGAGAACCTTGTTATCCAGATCGATCAAGGAAGATTTAAAGAAGTCCTCTCTGGGGGTGGCCTGATGCTTCGAGCACGGAAGCACCGGAAGGTCTTCATGACAAGGTTTCAAATCAGAAACCAGAGGCAGAATTTTGCCAACACCCCGCAGCCCCGCTTGTGGCTATTCAGGTTCCTTGCGAACCTATGCATCCTCTGCCAAAACGGATATGGAGGCCTAAACAGAGGTCCTCTGCTGAAACTTCAGGCGTAGCCACGCCAAATCCGCGCCTCTCTTATGAAGAAAAAGCCAAGATGCCCGCCTGCGCCAACAATGCTGCCAACCATAAAGTCAAGACGGCGATCATACCGTCGCCTAGAGCAGCAATGCCTACTGCTAGCCCTGTCTTCACAAGCAAGGCTATTGTACCTCGGCATACTCATCGGGTTACAGCCGCGAGGCTAGAACCAGAGCACTATGCGGTGCTGATCCTTTCCGCAGGAATAAGGGGAACGATGCGTTGTCCCATATACCAGATTGTTCAGGCCCCTACAGGGCCGACCTGCGAGAATTCTTGGCGGACAAGCGGAGATTGAAGCATTTCCAGGCCACTTCCTCCTGTCTTCGACGATGTGAATGCCATTGGTGATGGTCCATTCTATGCAGTGTCGGTTACGACCGACCCTCGCCACTGCTCCATATCGGCGATCAGTCTTTGATCGACTGTCTGCGCGCGTCCCGATGAGGCATCCCAAAAGGAGCGGGCCACCGGATCCAGCCTCTGCATCCGTCAACATGACAGGAAGGGGGCGAGAGCTGCGCGGAAGAAGTCAAGCCTCTGACGACACCCCTTTCGGCTCCCCAGATCCAGATTATAGCCCGGGCTTAGGTGAAGTCTTGGTGCGCGAAGAAGGTGTTTTCCGAAGCACCAGATCCAGGGTGGCGATACCCTATAATTATGAGCAGCCTTCCTCCTCGACGGTCCCAACCGTGCCACAACTCAGGCGGTCACCCCAATCATCCGATGGAGAAGATGAAGACAGCGGTATGCCTCTTCAGCAACAGTCAGTTCGGTGCGAACGGACAAAGCATCGGTCAATATGGCCGAGAACGCCAATGACGACCTTCGTCGGCGTTTGGAAGCTCAGGAGCAGACCTCTAGAACTCAGCAAGAGGCCCTGGACAATATTCAACAGATGCTCGCTCAGCTTCTCAGCAACCGGAATGATGATACCGGGAGTAATCATGACGAGGAGGGACATCTCAGCAATGATCCGCCCAAGACGGAGAGAACTAAGGGAGGCTCTTCCCTGGATGCCGAAGTCCTTAAAGGCCTTCAAGCTCAAATTTCATCCCTGGCTCAGAAGGATGAATTGAAGAAAGTGGGGTAGTCCGTCCTTACCCACTGGAATGGGATTCGGTGCCATATCCGCCAAAGTTCAAACCACCAACGTTGCATACGTATGATGGTAAGAGCTCGCCCAATCAGCACATCTACTATTTCCGGTCCCAGACCGGTAATGTTCTAAGCAACGACGCCATCATGGCTAGGTTGTTCATCGGCACCTTGAAAGGGGTGGCATCGACTGGTTCCGAAGCCTTCCTCAGGGCTCTATCAATTCCTGGATCGACCTGGAAACTCGGTTCCTCTCTCGCTTCTATGAGGATGACACCGAAGTGACCATGGACAAGCTCCTTTCCACTGTGCAGAGGAAAGGCGAATCTGTCCGTGAATACATTGAGCGGTTCAGAAATCTATCTCTGATGTGCCCAGCAGGGATGCCTTTACCCATGCTTTTACAAACATGCAGACATAACTTCTCGGATCAAGTAGAAGTTCGCATGGGGGCTGTCAAGGCCCACACTTGGAAGGAACTGGTCGAACAAGCTGAGATAGCCGAAAAATCGGCTAAAAAGTTCGAGTCATCCGCCCTAGAAGCAAATGGGGCGGCGAACAACAAAGGGCGCAGCGATCTCCCGCAGTCTTCCCAAGCTAAAGGGAAGGAATTATGTCCGTCGAGCTGACCGGGGACATGCAGTCAAAGGCCAAGAAGAGCAGCTTCAACAATCAGGAGCCCAAGTTCCCTCCTAAACAGTACTCCTTCAGAGACGACCAGGTGGTCACGATATTCCATCTGCTCCACAAAGGGAATAAGATGAAGTTGCCAGTGCTCGACGCCCTGATGAGATAGGGCGCACAAACGACCCTAAGTACTTGCCTCTACCACAGGATGATCCACCATCCTACTGACAAGTGCTATGTTCTCAAGGATAGAATTCAAGCCTTGGTCGACGCCGGAGTCCTCACACTGAAGACGGAGCAGAAGAAAGTCACTGCCAATATGGTGACTATTGAGTTCGGCACTGCCCAGAAGGTCATGGTTCCCGACGGGACCTATTCAGCCCCGGCGCCACGGCTAGAAGTCAAGCATCCTCCAGCCATGACTCATACAACAAGGTCTCGTCCCTTTGACATTGGAGACAGGGGAAGTTATGTGGATACACCCTGACCTCGTCAAGACGTACAGCGGACGTCGAAGGACTCCAGCAAAGGGCAAGTCCTGCAATGTCATCTCTGTCCTGCCAGATGATGGTATCTTACTTCGGCTTCCTCAGCGATTCAGAAGAAGAGAAGCATGCCTGTACAGCGCAGGCAGATGCGCCTCAACAGATGGGCACCCGGTCTGGAAAGTCATACCTAAGGCAGTATGACAGAACTACTGACGAGATACAGCAACAAACGGCGTCATACCAATGCCGACATCCACTCCAATTCCAGCCAAGGGAAAGGAAAAACCTAAGGAAGTGCGATTCGACCACGTGTTGAAGAAACCGCCAAGCCAAGGGCTAGCCACGCCCTTTCGCTTTGATAT